>OW052034.1:48275845-48435845 GCA_932526305.1 Epicampocera succincta
ATTCAAAAGTCGCAAAAGTGTGTTTTTTTGACAATAGGCGACATTTTTCCAAATTTCGGCTTTTTAGATTTTAAAAAGGACTTTGCTCCTTTTTCCGAAAATGGTAGAAAATTTGCGAAAAAAAATTATTGGGGAACACTATTCCAGCCAATTCTATGAATGTACAATATTCAAAAGTGTGTTTTTTTTTTATTAGGCGACATTTTTCCAAATTTCGACTTTTGAAATTGTAAAAAGGACTTTGCTCTTTTTTTCGAAAATGGTAGGAGATGGGCGAAAAAAAATTATTGGAGAACACTTTTCCCGCCATTTCTATGAATGTCCAATATTCAAAAGTCGCAAAAGTGTGTTTTTTTGAAAATAGGCGACATTTTTCCAAATTTCGACTTTTGAAATGTTAAAAAGGAGTTTACTCTTTTTTCCGAAATTGGTAGAAGATGGGAGAAAAAGAATTATTGGAGAACACTCTTCCGGCCATTTCTATGAATGTCCAATATTCAAAAGTCGCAAAAGTGTGTTTTTTTTTCAAATAGGCGACATTTTTCCGAATTTCGACTTTTGAAATTTTAAAAAGGACTTTGCTCCTTTTTCCGAAAATGGTAAGTGATGGGCGAAAAAGAATTATTGTGGAACACTCTTCCGGCCATTTTTATAAATGTTTTCTCCGAAAGTGGTAGAAGATGGGAGAAAAAGAATTATTGGAAAACACTCTTCCGGCCATTTTTATAAATGTCCAATATTCAAAAGTGTGTTTTGGTGATGGGCGAAAAAAATTATTGGAGACACCCCTCAGGCCATTTCTATGAATGTCCAATATTCAAAAGTCGCAACAGTGTGTTTTTTTTCAAATAGGCGACATTTTTCCGAATTCCGACTTTTGAAATTTTAAAAAGGACTTTGCTCCTTTTTCCGAAAATGGTAAGTGATGGGCGAAAAAGTATTATTGGGGAACACTCTTCCGGCCATTTTTATAAATGTCCAATATTCAAAAGTGTGTTTTGGTGATGGGCGAAAAAAATTATTGGAGACACTCCTCAGGCCATTTCTATGAATGTCCAATATTCAAAAATCGCAACAGTGTGTTTTTTTTCAAATAGGCGACATTTTTCCGAATTTCGACTTTTGAAATTTTAAAAAGGACTTTGCTCCTTTTTCCGAAAATGGCAGGAGATGGGCGAAAAAAACATTATTGGGGAACACTCTTCCGGCCATTTCTATGAATGTCCAATATTCAAAAGTCGCAAAAGTGTGTTTTTTTGAAAATAGGCGACATTTTTCCAAATTTCGACTTTTGAAATTTTAAAAAGGACTTTGCTCCTTTTTCCGAAAATTGGAGAACACTCCTCAGGCCATTTCTATGAATGCCCAATATTTAAAAGTGTGTTTTTTTGACAATAGGCGACATTTTTCCAAATTTCGACTTTTGAAATTTTAAAAAGGACTTTGCTCCTTTTTCCGAAAATGGCAGGAGATGGGCGAAAAAACATTATTGTTGAACACTCTCCCGGCCATTTCTATGAATGTCCAATATTCAAAAGTCGCAAAAGTGTGTTTTTTTTCAAATAGGCGACATTTATCCAAATTTCGACTTTTGAAATTGTAAAAAGGACTTTGCTCCTTTTTTCGAAAATGGTAGGAGATGGGCGAAAAAAAATTATTGGAGAACACTCTTCCGGCCATTTCTATGAATGTCCAATATTCAAAAGTCGCAAAAGTGTGTTTTTTAGACAATAGGCGACATTTATCCAAATTTCGACTTTTGAAATTGTAAAAAGGACTTTGCTCCTTTTTTCGAAAATGGTAGGAGATGGGCGAAAAAAAATTATTGGAGAACACTCTTCCGGCCATTTCTATGAATGTCCAATATTCAAAAGTCGCAAAAGTGTGTTTTTTTGAAAATAGGCTACATTTTTCCAAATTTGGACTTTTGAAATTATAAAAAGGACTTTGCTCCTTTTTCCGAAAATGGTAGAAAATTTGCGAATAAAAATTATTGAGGAACACTATTCCGGCCAATTCTATGAATGTCCAATATTCAAAAGTGTGTTTTTTTTTTTTTAGGCGACATTTATCCAAATTTCGACTTTTGAAATTGTAAAAAGGACTTTGCTCCTTTTTTCGAAAATGGTAGGAGATGGGCGAAAAAAAATTATTGGAGAACACTTTTCCGGCCATTTCTATGAATGTCCAATATTCAAAAGTCGCAAAAGTGTGTTTTTTTGAAAATAGGTGACATTTTTCCAAATTTCGACTTTTGAAATGTTAAAAAGGAGTTTACTCCTTTTTCCGAAATTGGTAGAAGATGGGAGAAAAAGAATTATTGGAGAACACTCTTCCAGCCATTTCTATGAATTTCCAATATTCAAAAGTCCCAAAAGTGTGTTTTTTTTGAAAATAGGCGACATTTTTCCAAATTTCGACTTTTGAAATTTTAAAAAAGACTGCTCCTTTTTCCGTAAGTGGTAGAAGATGGGAGAAAAAGAATTATTGGGGAACACTCTTCCGGCCATTTTTAGAAATGTCCAATATTCAAAAGTGTGTTTTGGTGATGGGCGAAAAAAATTATTGGAGACACTCCTCAGGCCATTTCTATGAATGTCCAATATTCAAAAGTCGCAACAGTGTGTTTTTTTTCAAATAGGCGACATTTTTCCGAATTTCGACTTTTGAAATTTTAAAAAGGACTTTGCTCCTTTTTCCGAAAATGGTAAGTGATGGGCGAAAAAAATTATTGGAGAACACTCCTCAGGCCATTTCTATGAATGTCCAATATTTAAAAGTGTGTTTTGGTGATGGGCGAAAAAAATTATTGGAGACACTCCTCAGGCCATTTCTATGAATGTCCAATATTCAAAAGTCGCAAAAGTGTGTTTTTTTGACAATAGGCGACATTTTTCCAAATTTCGGCTTTTGAGATTTTAAAAAGGACTTTGCTCCTTTTTCCGAAAATGGTAGAAAATTTGCTAGAAAAAAAATTATTGGGGAACACTATTCCGGCCAATTCTATGAATGTCCAATATTCAAAAGTGTGTTTTTTTTTTTATTAGGCGACATTTTTCCAAATTTCGACTTTTGAAATTGTAAAAAGGACTTTGCTCTTTTTTTCGAAAATGGTAGGAGATGGGCGAAAAAAAATTATTGGAGAACACTTTTCCGGCCATTTCTATGAATGTCCAATATTCAAAAGTCGCAAAAGTGTGTTTTTTTGAAAATAGGCGACATTTTTCCAAATTTCGACTTTTGAAATGTTAAAAAGGAGTTTACTCCTTTTTCCGAAATTGGTAGAAGATGGGAGAAAAAGAATTATTGGAGAACACTCTTCCGGCCATTTCTATGAATTTCCAATATTCAAAAGTCGCAAAAGTGTGTTTTTTTTTGAAAATAGGCGACATTTTTCCAAATTTCGACTTTTGAAATTTTAAAAAAGACTGCTCCTTTTTCCGAAAGTGGTAGAAGATGGGAGAAAAAGAATTATTGGGGAACACTCTTCCGGCCATTTTTATAAATGTCCAATATTCAAAAGTGTGTTTTGGTGATGGGCGAAAAAAATTGTTGGAGACACTCCTCAGGCCATTTCTATGAATGTCCAATATTCAAAAGTCGCAACAGTGTGTTTTTTTTCAAATAGGCGACATTTTTCCGAATTTCGACTTTTGAAATTTTAAAAAGGACTTTGCTCCTTTTTCCGAAAATGGTAAGTGATGGGCGAAAAAAAATTATTGGAGAACACTTTTCCGGCCATTTCTATGAATGTCCAATATTCAAAAGTCCCAAAAGTGTGTTTTTTTGAAAATAGGCGACATTTTTCCAAATTTCGACTTTTGAAATTTTAAGAAGGACTTTGCTCCTTTTTCCGAAAATGGTAGAAAATTTGCTAGAAAAAAAATTATTGGGGAACACTATTCCGGCCAATTCTATGAATGTCCAATATTCAAAAGTGTGTTTTTTTTTTTATTAGGCGACATTTTTCCAAATTTCGACTTTTGAAATTGTAAAAAGGACTTTGCTCTTTTTTTCGAAAATGGTAGGAGATGGGCGAAAAAAAATTATTGGAGAACACTTTTCCGGCCATTTCTATGAATGTCCAATATTCAAAAGTCCCAAAAGTGTGTTTTTTTGAAAATAGGCGACATTTTTCCAAATTTCGACTTTTGAAATTTTAAAAAAGACTGCTCCTTTTTCCGAAAGTGGTAGAAGATGGGAGAAAAAGAATTATTGGGGAACACTCTTCCGGCCATTTTTATAAATGTCCAATATTCAAAAGTGTGTTTTGGTGATGGGCGAAAAAAATTATTGGAGACACTCCTCAGGCCATTTCTATGAATGTCCAATATTCAAAAGTCGCAACAGTGTGTTTTTTTTCAAATAGGCGACATTTTTCCGAATTTCGACTTTTGAAATTTTAAGAAGGACTTTGCTCCTTTTTCCGAAAATGGTAAGTGATGGGCGAAAAAAATTATTGGAGAACACTCCTCAGGCCATTTCTATGAATGTCCAATATTTAAAAGTGTGTTTTGGTGATGGGCGAAAACAATTATTGGAGACACTCCTCAGGCCATTTCTTTGAATGTCCAATATTCAAAAGTCGCAACAGTGTGTTTTTTTGAAAATAGGCGACATTTTTCCAAATTTCGAATATTGAAATGTTAAAAAGGACTTTGCTCCTTTTTTCGAATATGGTAGGAGAGGGGCGAAAAAACATTATTGGGGAACACTATTCCGGCCAATTCTATGAATGTCCAATATTCAAAAGTGTGTTTTTTTTTATTAGGCGACATTTTTCCAAATTTCGACTTTTGAAATTATAAAAAGGACTTTGCTCTTTTTTCCGAAAATGGTAGAAAATTTGCGAAAAAAATTATTGAGGAACACTATTCCGGCCAATTCTATGAATGTCCAATATTCAAAAGTGTGTTTTTTTTTTATTAGGCGACATTTTTCCAAATTTCGACTTTTGAAATTGTAAAAAGGACTTTGCTCCTTTTTTCGAAAATGGTAGGAGATGGGCGAAAAAAAATTATTGGAGAACACTCTTCCGGCCATTTCTATGAATGTCCAATTTTAAAAAGTCGCAAAAGTGTGTTTTTTTGACAATAGGCGACATTTTTCCAAATTTCGGCTTTTGAGATTTTAAAAAGGACTTTGCTCCTTTTTCCGAAAACGGTAGAAAATTTGCTAAAAAAATTATTGGGGAACACTATTCCGGCCAATTCTATGAATGTCCAATATTCAAAAGTGTGTTTTTTTTTATTAGGCGACATTTTTCCAAATTTCGAATTTTGAAATTGTAAAAAGGACTTTGCTCTTTTTTTCGAAAATGGTAAGAGATGGGCGAAAAAAAATTATTGGAGAACACTCTTCCGGCCATTTCTATGAATGCCCAATATTCAAAAGTCGCAAAAGTGTGTTTTTTTGAAAATAGGCGACATTTTTCCAAATTTCGACTTTTGAAATGTTAAAAAGGAGTTTACTCTTTTTTCCGAAATTGGTAGAAGATGGGAGAAAAAGAATTATTGGAGAACACTCTTCCGGCCATTTCTATGAATTTCCAATATTCAAAAGTCGCAAAAGTGTGTTTTTTTTGAAAATAGGCGACATTTTTCCAAATTTCGACTTTTGAAATTTTAAAAAAGACTGCTCCTTTTTCCGAAAGTGGTAGAAGATGGGAGAAAAAGAATTATTGGGGAACACTCTTCCTGCCATTTTTATAAATGTCCAATATTCAAAAGTGTGTTTTGGTGATGGGCGAAAAAAATTATTGGAGACACTCCTCAGGCCATTTCTATGAATGTCCAATATTCAAAAGTCGCAACAGTGTGTTTTTTTTCAAATAGGCGACATTTTTCCGAATTTCGACTTTTGAAATTTTAAAAAGGACTTTTCTCCTTTTTCCGAAAATAATAAGTGATGGGCGAAAAAAATTATTGGAGAACACTCCTCAGGCCATTTCTATGAATGTCCAATATTTAAAAGTGTGTTTTTTTGACAATAGGCGACATTTTTCCAAATTTCGACTTTTGAAATTTTAAAAAGGACTTTGCTCATTTTTCCGAAAATGGCAGGAGATGGGCGAAAAAACATTATTGGGGAACACTCTTCCGGCAATTTCTATGAATGTCCAATATTCAAAAGTCGCAAAAGTGTGTTTTTTTGAAAATAAGCGACATTTTTCCAAATTTCGACTATTGAAATGTTAAAAAGGACTTTGCTCCTTTTTTCGAATATGGTAGGAGAGGGGCGAAAAAAAATTATTGGAGAACACTTTTCCGGCCATTTCTATGAATGTCCAATATTCAAAAGTCGCAAAAGTGTGTTTTTTTGAAAATAGCGACATTTTTCCGAATTTCGACTTTTGAAATTTTAAAAAGGACTTTTCTCCTTTTTCCGAAAATGGTAAGTGATGGGCGAAAAAAATTATTGGAGAACACTCCTCAGGCCATTTCTATGAATGTCCAATATTTAAAAGTGTGTTTTTTTGACAATAGGCGACATTTTTCCAAATTTCGACTTTTGAAATTTTAAAAAGGACTTTGCTCCTTTTTCCGAAAATGGCAGGAGATGGGCGAAAAAACATTATTGGGGAACACTCTTCCGGCCATTTCTATGAATGTCCAATATTCAAAAGTCGCAAAAGTGTGTTTTTTTGAAAATAAGCGACATTTTTCCAAATTTCGACTATTGAAGTTTAAAAAGGACTTTGCTCCTTTTTTCGAATATGGTAGGAGAGGGGCGAAAAAAAATTATTGGAGAACACTTTTCCGGCCAATTCTATGAATGTCCAATATTCAAAAGTGTGTTTTTTTTTTATTAGGCGACATTTTTCCAAATTTCGACTTTTGAAATTATAAAAAGGACTTTGCTCCTTTTTCCGAAAATGGTAGAAAATTTGGGAAAAAAAATTATTGAGGTACACTATTCCGGCCAATTCTATGAATGTTCAATATTCAAAAGTGTGTTTTTTTTATTAGGCGACATTTTTCCAAATTTCGACTTTTGAAATTTTAAAAAGGACTTTGCTCCTTTTTTCGAAAATGGTAGGAGATGGGCGAAAAAAAATTATTGGAGAACACTCTTCCGGCCATTTCTATGAATGTCCAATATTCAAAAGTCGCAAAAGTGTGTTTTTTTTTCAAATAGGCGACATTTTTCCAAATATCGACTTTTGAAATTTTAAAAAGGACTTTGCTCCTTTTTCCGAAAATGGTAGAAAATTTGGGAAAAAAAATTATTGAGGTACACTATTCCGGCCAATTCTATGAATGTCCAATATTCAAAAGTGTGTTTTTTTTTTATTAGGCGACATTTTTCCAAATTTCGACTTTTGAAATTATAAAAAGGACTTTGCTCCTTTTTCCGAAAATGGTAGAAAATTTGGGAAAAAAAATTATTGAGGTACACTATTCCGGCCAATTCTATGAATGTCCAATATTCAAAAGTGTTTTTTTTCAAATAGGCGACATTTTTCCGAATTTCGACTTTTGAAATTTTAAAAAGGACTTTTCTCCTTTTTCCGAAAATAATAAGTGATGGGCGAAAAAAATTATTGGAGAACACTCCTCAGGCCATTTCTATGAATGTCCAATATTTAAAAGTGTGTTTTTTTGACAATAGGCGACATTTTTCCAAATTTCGACTTTTGAAATTTTAAAAAGGACTTTGCTCCTTTTTCCGAAAATGGCAGGAGATGGGCGAAAAAACATTATTGGGGAACACTCTTCCGGCAATTTCTATGAATGTCCAATATTCAAGAGTCGCAAAAGTGTGTTTTTTTGAAAATAGGCGACATTTTTCCAAATTTCGCCTTTTGAAATGTTAAAAAGGACTTTGCTCCTTTTTCCGAAAATGGTAGAAAATTTGCGAAAAAAAATTATTGAGGAACACTATTCCGGCCAATTCTATGAATGTCCAATATTCAAAAGTGTGTTTTTTTGACATTAGGCGACATTTTTCCAAATTTCGACTTTTGAAATTGTAAAAAGGACTTTGCTCCTTTTTTCGAAAATGGTAGGAGATGGGCGAAAAAAAATTATTGGAGAACACTCTTCCGGCCATTTCTATGAATGTCCAATATTCAAAAGTCGCAAAAGTGTGTTTTTTTGAAAATAGGCGACATTTTTCCAAATTTCGACTTTTGAAATGTTAAAAAGGAGTTTACTCTTTTTTCCGAAATTGGTAGAAGATGGGAGAAAAAGAATAATTGGAGAACACTCTTCCGGCCATTTCTATGAATTTCCAATATTCAAAAGTCGCAAAAGTTTGTCTTTTTAAAAATAGGCGACATTTTTCCAAATTTCGACTTTTGAAATTTTAAAAAAGACTGCTCCTTTTTCCGAAAGTGGTAGAAGATGGGAGAAAAAGAATTATTGGGGAACACTCTTCCGGCCATTTTTATAAATGTCCAATATTCAAAAGTGTGTTTTGGTGATGGGCGAAAAAAATTATTGGAGACACTCCTCAGGCCATTTCTATGAATGTCCAATATTCAAAAGTCGCAACAGTGTGTTTTTTTTCAAATAGGCGACATTTTTCCGAATTTCGACTTTTGAAATTTTAAAAAGGACTTTGCTCCTTTTTCCGAAAATGGTAAGTGATGGGCGAAAAAAATTATTGGAGAACACGCCTCAGGCCATTTCTATGAATGTCCAATATTCAAAAGTCGCAAAAGTGTGTTTTTTTGAAAATAGGCGACATTTTTCCAAATTTCGACTATTGAAATATTAAAAAGGACTTTGCTCCTTTTTTCGAATATGGTAGGAGAGGGGCGAAAAAACATTATTGGGGAACACTATTCCGGCCAATTCTATGAATGTCCAATATTCAAAAGTGTGTTTTTTTTTTTATTAGGCGACATTTTTCCAAATTTCGACTTTTGAAATTATAAAAAGGACTTTGCTCCTTTTTCCGAAAATGGTAGAAAATTTGCGAAAAAAAATTATTGAGGAACACTATTCCGGCCAGTTCTATGAATGTCCAATATTCAAAAGTTTGTTTTTTTTTATTAGGCGACATTTTTCCAAATTTCGACTTTTGAAATTGTAAAAAGGACTTTGCTCCTTTTTTCGAAAATGGTAGGAGATGGGCGAAAAAAAAATTATTGGAGAACACTCTTCCGGCCATTTCTATGAATGTCCAATATTCAAAAGTCGCAAAAGTGTGTTTTTTTTGACAATAGGCGACATTTTTCCAAATTTCGCCTTTTGAAATGTTAAAAAGGACTTTGCTCCTTTTTCCGAAAATGGTAGAAAATTTGCGAAAAAAAATTATTGAGGAACACTATTCCGGCCAATTCTATGAATGTCCAATATTCAAAAGTGTGTTTTTTTGACATTAGGCGACATTTTTCCAAATTTCGACTTTTGAAATTGTAAAAAGGACTTTGCTCCTTTTTTCGAAAATGGTAGGAGATGGGCGAAAAAAAATTATTGGAGAACACTCTTCCGGCCATTTCTATGAATGTCCAATATTCAAAAGTCGCAAAAGTGTGTTTTTTTGAAAATAGGCGACATTTTTCCAAATTTCGACTTTTGAAATGTTAAAAAGGAGTTTACTCTTTTTTCCGAAATTGGTAGAAGATGGGAGAAAAAGAATTATTGGAGAACACTCTTCCGGCCATTTCTATGAATTTCCAATATTCAAAAGTCGCAAAAGTGTGTTTTTTTTGAAAATAGGCGACATTTTTCCAAATTTCGACTTTTGAAATTTTAAAAAAGACTGCTCCTTTTTCCGAAAGTGGTAGAAGATGGGAGAAAAAGAATTATTGGGGAACACTCTTCCGGCCATTTTTATAAATGTCCAATATTCAAAAGTGTGTTTTGGTGATGGGCGAAAAAAATTATTGGAGACACTCCTCAGGCCATTTCTATGAATGTCCAATATTCAAAAGTCGCAACAGTGTGTTTTTTTTCAAATAGGCGACATTTTTCCGAATTTCGACTTTTGAAATTTTAAAAAGGACTTTTCTCCTTTTTCCGAAAATGGTAAGTGATGGGCGAAAAAAATTATTGGAGAACACTCCTCAGGCCATTTCTATGAATGTCCAATATTTAAAAGTGTGTTTTTTTGACAATAGGCGACATTTTTCCAAATTTCGACTTTTGAAATTTTAAAAAGGACTTTGCTCCTTTTTCCGAAAATGGCAGGAGATGGGCGAAAAAACATTATTGGGGAACACTCTTCCGGCCATTTCTATGAATGTCCAATATTCAAAAGTCGCAAAAGTGTGTTTTTTTGAAAATAAGCGACATTTTTCCAAATTTCGACTATTGAAATGTTAAAAAGGACTTTGCTCCTTTTTTCGAATATGGTAGGAGAGGGGCGAAAAAATATTATTGGGGAACACTATTCCGGCCAATTCTATGAATGTCCAATATTCAAAAGTGTGTTTTTTTTTTATTAGGCGACATTTTTCCAAATTTCGACTTTTGAAATTATAAAAAGGACTTTGCTCCTTTTTCCGAAAATGGTAGAAAATTTGGGAAAAAAAATTATTGAGGAACACTATTCCGGCCAATTCTATGAATGTCCAATATTCAAAAGTGTGTTTTTTTTATTAGGCGACATTTTTCCAAATTTCGACTTTTGAAATTGTAAAAAGGACTTTGCTCCTTTTTTCGAAAATGGTAGGAGATGGGGGAAAAAAAATTATTGGAGAACACTCTTCCGGCCATTTCTATGAATGTCCAATATTCAAAAGTCGCAAAAGTGTTTTTTTTTGACAATAGGCGACATTTTTCCAAATTTCGGCTTTTGAGATTTTAAAAAGGACTTTGCTCCTTTTTCCGAAAATGGTAGAAAATTTGCGAAAAAAAATTATTGGGGAACACTATTCCGGCCAATTCTATGAATGTCCAAAATTCAAAAGTGTGTTTTTTTTTTTATTAGGCGACATTTTTCCAAATTTCGACTTTTGAAATTGTAAAAAGGACTTTGCTCTTTTTTTCGAAAATGGTAGGAGATGGGCGAAAAAAAATTATTGGAGAACACTTTTCCGGCCATTTCTATGAATGTCCAATATTCAAAAGTCGCAAAAGTGTGTTTTTTGAAAATAGCGACATTTTTCCAAATTTCGACTTTTGAAATGTTAAAAAGGAGTTTACTCCTTTTTCCGAAATTGGTAGAAGATGGGAGAAAAAGAATTATTGGAGAACACTCTTCCGGCCATTTCTATGAATTTCCAGTATTCAAAAGTCGCAAAAGTGTGTTTTTTTTGAAAATAGGCGAAATTTTTTCAAATTTCGACTTTTGAAATTTTAAAAAAGACTGCTCCTTTTTCCGAAAGTGGTAGAAGATGGGAGAAAAAGAATTATTGGGGAACACTCTTCCGGCCATTTTTATAAATGTCCAATATTCAAAAGTGTGTTTTGGTGATGGGCGAAAAAAATTATTGGAGAACACTTTTCCGGCCATTTCTATGAATGTCCAATATTCAAAAGTCGCAAAAGTGTGTTTTTTTGAAAATAGGCGACATTTTTCCAAATTTCGACTTTTGAAATGTTAAAAAGGAGTTTACTCTTTTTTCCGAAATTGGTAGAAGATGGGAGAAAAAGAATAATTGGAGAACACTCTTCCGGCCATTTCTATGAATTTCCAATATTCAAAAGTCGCAAAAGTTTGTCTTTTTAAAAATAGGCGACATTTTTCCAAATTTCGACTTTTGAAATTTTAAAAAAGACTGCTCCTTTTTCCGAAAGTGGTAGAAGATGGGAGAAAAAGAATTATTGGGGAACACTCTTCCGGCCATTTTTATAAATGTCCAATATTCAAAAGTGTGTTTTGGTGATGGGCGAAAAAAATTATTGGAGACACTCCTCAGGCCATTTCTATGAATGTCCAATATTCAAAAGTCGCAACAGTGTGTTTTTTTTCAAATAGGCGACATTTTTCCGAATTTCGACTTTTGAAATTTTAAAAAGGACTTTGCTCCTTTTTCCGAAAATGGTAAGTGATGGGCGAAAAAAATTATTGGAGAACACGCCTCAGGCCATTTCTATGAATGTCCAATATTCAAAAGTCGCAAAAGTGTGTTTTTTTGAAAATAGGCGACATTTTTCCAAATTTCGACTATTGAAATATTAAAAAGGACTTTGCTCCTTTTTTCGAATATGGTAGGAGAGGGGCGAAAAAACATTATTGGGGAACACTATTCCGGCCAATTCTATGAATGTCCAATATTCAAAAGTGTGTTTTTTTTTTTATTAGGCGACATTTTTCCAAATTTCGACTTTTGAAATTATAAAAAGGACTTTGCTCCTTTTTCCGAAAATGGTAGAAAATTTGCGAAAAAAAATTATTGAGGAACACTATTCCGGCCAGTTCTATGAATGTCCAATATTCAAAAGTTTTTTTTTTTTTATTAGGCGACATTTTTCCAAATTTCGACTTTTGAAATTGTAAAAAGGACTTTGCTCCTTTTTTCGAAAATGGTAGGAGATGGGCGAAAAAAAAATTATTGGAGAACACTCTTCCGGCCATTTCTATGAATGTCCAATATTCAAAAGTCGCAAAAGTGTGTTTTTTTTGACAATAGGCGACATTTTTCCAAATTTGGACTTTTGATATGTTAAATAGGACTTTGCTCTTTTTTTCGAAAATGGTAGGAGATGGGCGAAAAAAAATTATTGGAGAACACTTTTCCGGCCATTTCTATGAATGTCCAGTATTCAAAAGTCGCAAAAGTGTGTTTTTTTGAAAATAGGCGACATTTTTCCAAATTTCGACTTTTGAAATGTTAAAAAGGAGTTTACTCCTTTTTCCGAAATTGGTAGAAGATGGGAGAAAAAGAATTATTGGAGAACACTCTTCCGGCCATTTCTATGAATTTCCAATATTCAAAAGTCGCAAAAGTGTTTTTTTTTTGAAAATAGGCGACATTTTTCCAAATTTCAACTTTTGAAATTTTAAAAAAGACTGCTCCTTTTTCCGAAAGTGGTAGAAGATGGGAGAAAAAGAATTATTGGGGAACACTCTTCCGGCCATTTTTATAAATGTCAAATATTCAAAAGTGTGTTTTGGTGATGGGCGAAAAAAATTATTGGAGACACTCCTCAGCCCATTTATATGAATGTCCAATATTCAAAAGTCGCAACAGTGTGTTTTTTTTTCAAATAGGCGACATTTTTCCGAATTTCGACTTTTGAAATGTTAAAAAGGAGTTTACTCTTTTTTCCGAAATTGGTAGAAGATGGGAGAAAAAGAATTATTGGAGAACACTCTTCCGGCCATTTCTATGAATTTCCAATATTCAAAAGTCGCAAAAGTTTGTCTTTTTGAAAATAGGCGACATTTTTCCAAATTTCGACTTTTGAAATTTTAAAAAAGACTGCTCCTTTTTCCGAAAGTGGTAGAAGATGGGAGAAAAAGAATTATTGGGGAACACTCTTCCGGCCATTTTTATAAATGTCCAATATTCAAAAGTGTGTTTTGGTGATGGGCGAAAAAAATTATTGGAGAACACGCCTCAGGCCATTTCTATGAATGTCCAATATTCAAAAGTCGCAAAAGTGTGTTTTTTTGAAAATAGGCGACATTTTTCCAAATTTCGACTATTGAAATGTTAAAAAGGACTTTGCTCCTTTTTTTCGAAAATGACAGGAGATGGGCGAAAAAAAATTATTGGGGAACACTCTTCCGGCGATCCCTATGAATGTCCAATATTCAAAAGTCGCAACAGTGTGTTTTTTTGAAAATAGGCGACATTTTTCCAAATTTGGACTTTTGAAATGTTAAAAAGGACTTTGCTCTTTTTTTCGAAAATGGTAGGAGATGGGCGAAAAAAAATTATTGGAGAACACTTTTCCGGCCATTTCTATGAATGTCCAATACTCAAAAGTCGCAAAAGTGTGTTTTTTTGAAAATAGGCGACATTTTTCCAAATTTCGACTTTTGAAATGTTAAAAAGGAGTTTACTCCTTTTTCCGAAATTGGTAGAAGATGGGAGAAAAAGAATTATTGGAGAACACTCTTCCGGCCATTTCTATGAATTTCCAATATTCAAAAGTCGCAAAAGTGTGTTTTTTTTTGAAAATAGGCGACATTTTTCCAAATTTCGACTTTTGAAATTTTAAAAAAGACTGCTCCTTTTTCCGAAAGTGGTAGAAGATGGGAGAAAAAGAATTATTGGGGAACACTCTTCCGGCCATTTTTATAAATGTCCAATATTCAAAAGTGTGTTTTGGTGATGGGCGAAAAAAATTATTGGAGACACTCCTCAGGCCATTTCTATGAATGTCCAATATTCAAAAGTCGCAACAGTGTGTTTTTTTTCAAATAGGCGACATTTTTCCGAATTTCGACTTTTGAAATTTTAAAAAGGACTTTGCTCCTTTTTCCGAAAATGGTAGAAATTTTGCGAAAAAAAATTATTGGGGAACACTATTCCGGCCATCCCTATCAATGTCCAATATTCAAAAGTGTGTTTTTTTGACAATAGGCGACATTTTTCCAAATTTCGACTTTTGAAATTTTAAAAAGGACTTTGCTCCTTTTTCCGAAAATGGTAAGTGATGGGCGAAAAAAATTATTAGAGAACACTATTCAGGCCATTTCTATGAATGTCCAATATTCAAAAGCCGCAAAAGTGTGTTTTTTTTTCAAATAGGCGACATTTTCCCAAATATCGACTTTTGAAATTTTAAAAAGGACTTTGCTCCTTTTTCCGAAAATGGTAGGTGATGGGCGAAAAAAATTATTGGGGAACACTATTCCGGCCATCCCTATGAATGTCCAATATTCAAAAGTCGCAACAGTGCGTTTTTTTGAAAATAGGCTACATTTTTCAAATTTGGACTTTTGAAATGTTAAATAGGACTTTGCTCCTTTTTCCGAAAATGGTAGGAGATGGTAAAAAACAAATTATTTGGCCGGAAGGCCATCCCTATGAATGTCCAATATTCAAAAGTGTGTTTTTTTGACAATAGGCGACATTTTTCCAAATTTCGACTTTTGAAATTTTAAAAAGGACTTTGCTCCTTTTTCCGAAAATAGCAGGAGATGGGCGAAAAAACATTATTGGGGAACACTCTTCCGGCCATTTCGATGAATGTCCAATATTCAAAAGTCGCAACTGTGTGTTTTTTTGAGAATAGTCGACATTTTTCAAAATTTCAACTTTTGAAATTTTAAAAAAGACTTTGCTCCTTTTTCCAAAAATGGTAGGCGATGGGCGAAAAAAATTATTGGGGAACACTATTTCGGCCATCCCTATGAATATCCAATATTCAAAAGTCGCAACAGTATGTTTTTTTGAATATAGGCTACATTTTTCCAAATTTGGACTTTTGAAATGTTAAATAGGACTTTGCTCCTTTTTCCGAAAATAATAGGAGATGGTAAAAAACAAATTATTTGGCCGAAAGGCCATCCCTATGAACGTCCAATATTCAAAAGTGTGTTTTTTTGACAATAGGCGACATTTTTCTAAATTTCGACTTTTGAAATTTTAAAAAGGACTTTGCTCCTTTTTTTCGAAAATGGCAGGAGATGGCGGAAAAAAATTATTGGGGAACACTCTTCCGGCCATTTCGATGAATGTCCAATATTAAAAAGTCGCAACAGTGTGTTTTTTTGAAAATAGGCGACATTTTTCCAAATTTGGACTTTTGAAATTTTAAAAAGGACTTTGCTCCTTTTTCCAAAAATGGTAGGTGATGGGCTAAAAAAAATTATTGGGGAACACTATTCCGGCCATCCCTATGAATGTCCAATATTCAAAAGTCGCAGCAGTGTGTTTTTTTTAAAATAGGCTACATTTTTCCAAATTTGGACTTTTGAAATGTTAAATAGGACTTTGCTCCTTTTTCCGAAAATGGTAAGTGATGGGCGAAAAAAATTATTGGAGAACACTCCTCAGGCCATTTCTATGAATGTCCAATATTCAAAAGTGTGTTTTTTTTAAATTGGCGACATTTTTCCAAATTTCGACTTTTGAAATTTTAAAAAGGAATTTGCTCCTTTTTTTCGAAAATGGTAGGAGATGGGCGAAAAAACATTATTGGGGAACACTCTTCCGGCCATTTCTATGAATGTCCAATATTCAAAAGTTGCAACAGTGTGTTTTTTTGAAAACAGTCGACAAAATTTCAACTTTTGAAATTTTAAAAAAGACTCCTCCTTTTTCCGAAAATAGTAGGTGATGGGCGAAAAAAATTATTGGAGACACTCCTCAGGCCATTTCTATGAATGTCCAATATTCAAAAGTCGCAACAGTGTGTTTTTTTTCAAATAGGCGACATATTTCCGAATTTAAACTTTTGAAATTTTAAAAAGGACTTTGCTCCTTTTTCCGAAAATGGTAGAAAATTTGCGAAAAAAAATTATTGGGGAACACTATTCCGTCCATCCCTATCAATGTCCAATATTCAAAAGTGTGTTTTTTTGACATTAGGCGACATTTTTCCAAATTTCGACTTTTGAAATTTTAAAAAGGACTTTGCTCCTTTTTCCGAAAATGTTAAGTGATGGGCGAAAAAAATTATTAGAGAACACTTTCAGGCCATTTCTATGAATGTCCAATATTCAAAAGCCGCAAAAGTGTGTTTTTTTTTCAAATAGGCGACATTTTTCCAAATATCGACTTTTGAAATTTTAAAAAGGACTTTGCTCCTTTTTCCGAAAATGGTAGGTGATGGGCGAAAAAAATTATTGGGGAACACTATTCCTGCCATCCCTATGAATGTCCAATATTAAAAAGTCGCAACAGTGTTTTTTTTTGAAAATAGGCTACATTTTTCCAAATTTGGACTTTTGAAATGTTAAATAGGACTTTGCTCCTTTTTCCGAAAATGGTAGGAGATGGGAAAAAACAAATTATTTGGACGGAAGGCCATCCCTATGAATGTCCAATATTCGAAAGTGTGTTTTTTTGACAATAGGCGACATTTTTCCAAATTTCGACTTTTGAAATTTTAAAAAGGACTTTGCTCCTTTTTCCGAAAATGGTAAGTGATGGGCGAAAAAAATTATTAGAGAACACTATTCAGGCCATTTCTATGAATGTCCAATATTCAAAAAACGCAAAAGTAAATTTTTTTTTCAAATAGGCGACATTTTTCCAAATTTGGACTTTTGAAATGTTAAATAGGACTTTGCTCCTTTTTCCGAAAATGGTAAGTGATGGGCGGAAAAAATTATTGGAGAACACGCCTCAGGCCATTTCTATGAATGTCCAATATTCAAAAGTGTGTTTTTTTTAAATTGGCGACATTTTTCCAAATTTCGACTTTTGAAATTTTAAAAAGGAATTTGCTCCTTTTTTTCGAAAATGGTAGGAGATGGGCGAAAAAACATTATTGGGGAACACTCTTCCGGCCAATTCTATGAATGTCCAATATTCAAAAGTTGCAACAGTGTGTTTTTTTGAAAATAGTCGACAAAATTTCAACTTTTGAAATTTTAAAAAAGACTCCTCCTTTTTCCGAAAATAGTAGGTGATGGGCGAAAAAAATTATTGGAGACACTCCTCAGGCCATTTCTATGAATGTCCAATATTCAAAAGTCGCAACAGTGTGTTTTTTTTCAAATAGGCGACATATTTCCGAATTTCGACTTTTGAAATTTTAAAAAGGACTTTGCTCCTTTTTCCGAAAATGGTAGAAAATTTGCGAAAAAAAATTATTGGGGAACACTATTCCGTCCATCCCTATCAATGTCCAATATTCAAAAGTGTGTTTTTTTGACATTAGGCGACATTTTTCCAAATTTCGACTTTTGAAATTTTAAAAAGGACTTTGCTCCTTTTTCCGAAAATGTTAAGTGATGGGCGAAAAAAATTATTAGAGAACACTTTCAGGCCATTTCTATGAATGTCCAATATTCAAAAGCCGCAAAAGTGTGTTTTTTTTTCAAATAGGCGACATTTTTCCAAATATCGACTTTTGAAATTTTAAAAAGGACTTTGCTCCTTTTTCCGAAAATGGTAGGTGATGGGCGAAAAAAATTATTGGGGAACACTATTCCGGCCATCCCTATGAATGTCCAATATTAAAAAGTCGCAACAGTGTTTTTTTTTTGTAAATAGGCTACATTTTTCCAAATTTGGACTTTTGAAATGTTAAATAGGACTTTGCTCCTTTTTCCGAAAATGGTAGGAGATGGGAAAAAACAAATTATTTGGACGGAAGGCCATCCCTATGAATGTCCAATATTCGAAAGTGTGTTTTTTTGACAATAGGCGACATTTTTCCAAATTTCGACTTTTGAAATTTTAAAAAGGACTTTGCTCCTTTTTCCGAAAATGGTAAGTGATGGGCGAAAAAAATTATTAGAGAACACTTTCAGGCCATTTCTATGAATGTCCAATATTCAAAAGCCGCAAAAGTGTGTTTTTTTTTCAAATAGGCGACATTTTTCCAAATATCGACTTTTGAAATTTTAAAAAGGACTTTGCTCCTTTTTCCGAAAATGGTAGGTGATGGGCGAAAAAAATTATTGGGGAACACTATTCCGGCCATCTCTATGAATGTCCAATATTAAAAAGTCGCAACAGTGTTTTTTTTTGAAAATAGGCTACATTTTTCCAAATTTGGACTTTTGAAATGTTAAATAGGACTTTGCTCCTTTTTCCGAAAATGGTAGGAGATGGGAAAAAACAAATTATTTGGACGGAAGGCCATCCCTATGAATGTCCAATATTCGAAAGTGTGTTTTTTTGACAATAGGCGACATTTTTCCAAATTTCGACTTTTGAAATTTTAAAAAGGACTTTGCTCCTTTTTCCGAAAATGGTAAGTGATGGGCGAAAAAAATTATTAGAGAACACTATTCAGGCCATTTCTATGAATGTCCAATATTCAAAAGCCGCAAAAGTGTGTTTTTTTTAAATTGGCGACATTTTTCCAAATTTCGACTTTTGAAATTTTAAAAAGGAATTTGCTCCTTTTTTTCGAAAATGGTAGGAGATGGGCGAAAAAACATTATTGGGGAACACTCTTCCGGCCAATTCTATGAATGTCCAATATTCAAAAGTTGCAACAGTGTGTTTTTTTGAAAATAGTCGACAAAATTTCAACTTTTGAAATTTTAAAAAAGACTCCTCCTTTTTCCGAAAATAGTAGGTGATGGGCGAAAAAAATTATTGGAGACACTCCTCAGGCCATTTCTATGAATGTCCAATATTCAAAAGTCGCAACAGTGTGTTTTTTTTCAAATAGGCGACATATTTCCGAATTTCGACTTTTGAAATTTTAAAAAGGACTTTGCTCCTTTTTCCGAAAATGGTAGAAAATTTGCGAAAAAAAATTATTGGGGAACACTATTCCGTCCATCCCTATCAATGTCCAATATTCAAAAGTGTGTTTTTTTGACATTAGGCGACATTTTTCCAAATTTCGACTTTTGAAATTTTAAAAAGGACTTTGCTCCTTTTTCCGAAAATGTTAAGTGATGGGCGAAAAAAATTATTAGAGAACACTTTCAGGCCATTTCTATGAATGTCCAATATTCAAAAGCCGCAAAAGTGTGTTTTTTTTTCAAATAGGCGACATTTTTCCAAATATCGACTTTTGAAATTTTAAAAAGGACTTTGCTCCTTTTTCCGAAAATGGTAGGTGATGGGCGAAAAAAATTATTGGGGAACACTATTCCGGCCATCCCTATAAATGTCCAATATTAAAAAGTCGCAACAGTGTTTTTTTTTGAAAATAGGCTACATTTTTCCAAATTTGGACTTTTGAAATGTTAAATAGGACTTTGCTCCTTTTTCCGAAAATGGTAGGAGATGGGAAAAAACAAATTATTTGGACGGAAGGCCATCCCTATGAATGTCCAATATTCGAAAGTGTGTTTTTTTGACAATAGGCGACATTTTTCCAAATTTCGACTTTTGAAATTTTAAAAAGGACTTTGCTCCTTTTTCCGAAAATGGTAAGTGATGGGCGAAAAAAATTATTAGAGAACACTATTCAGGCCATTTCTATGAATGTCCAATATTCAAAAAACGCAAAAGTAAATTTTTTTTTCAAATAGGCGACATTTTTCCAAATTTGGACTTTTGAAATGTTAAATAGGACTTTGCTCCTTTTTCCGAAAAGTGTAGGAGATGGTAAAAAAAAAATTATTTGGCCGGAAGGCCATCCCTATGAATATCCAATATTTAAAAGTGTGTGTTTTTGACAATAGGCGACATTTTTCCAAATTTCGACTTTTGAAATTTTAAAAAGGACTTTGCTCATTTTGTTCGAAAATGGTAGAAGGTGGGCGAAAAAACATTATTGGGGAACACTCTTCCGGCCATTTCTATGAATGTCCAATATTCAAAAGTCGCAACAGTGTGTTTTTTTTTCAAATAGGCGACATTTTTCCGAATTTCGACTTTTGAAATTTCAAAAAGGACTTTGCTCCTTTTTCCGAAAATGGTAGAAAATTTGCGAAAAAAATTATTGGGGAACACTATTCTGGCCATCCCTATGAATGTCCAATATTTAAAAGTGTGTTTTTTTGACAATAGGCGACATTTTTCCAAATTTCGACTTTTGAAATTTTAAAAAGGACTTTGCTCCTTTTTCCGAAAATGGTACGAGATAGTAAAAAACAAGTTATTTGGCCGGAAGGCCATCCCTATGAATGTCCAATATTCAAAAGTCGCAACAGTGTGTTTTTTTTCAAATAGGCGACATTTTTCCGAATTTCGACTTTTGAAATTTTAAAAAGGACTTTGCTCCTTTTTCCGAAAATGGTAGAAAATTTGAGAAAAAAAATTATTGGGGAACACTATTCCGGCCATCCCTATGAATGTCCAATATTCAAAAGTGTGTTTTTTTTTTCAAATAGGCGAAATTTTTCCAAATTTCGACTATTGAAATGTTAAAAAGGACTTTGCTCCTTTTTTCGAATATGGTAGGAGATGGGCGAAAAAACATTATTGGGGAACACTATTCCGGCCAATTCTATGAATGTCCAATATTCAAAAGTGTGTTTTTTTTTGATAAGGCGACATTTTTCCAAATTTCGACTTTTGAAATTATAAAAAGGACTTTGCTCCTTTTTCCGAAAATGGTAGAAAATTTGCAAAAAAAAATTATTGGGGAACACTATTCCGGCCAATTCTATGAATGTCCAATATTCAAAAGTGTGTTTTTTTTATTAGGTGACATTTTTCCAAATTTCGACTTTTGAAATTGTAAAAAGGACTTTGCTCCTTTTTTCGAAAATGGTAGGAGATGGGCGAAAAAAAATTATTGGAGAACACTCTTCCGGCCATTTCTATGAATGTCCAATATTCAAAAGTCGCAAAAGTGTGTTTTTTTTGACAATAGGCGACATTTTTCCAAATTTCGGCTTTTGAGATTTTAAAAAGGACTTTGCTCCTTTTTCCGAAAATGGTAGAAAATTTGCAAAAAAAAATTAATGGGGAACACTATTCCGGCCAATTCTATGAATGTCCAATATTCAAAAGTGTGTTTTTTTTTTATTAGGCGACATTTTTCCAAATTTCGACTTTTGAAATTGTAAAAAGGACTTTGCTCCTTTTTATGAAAATGGTAGGAGATGGGCGAAAAAAAATTATTGGAGAACACTCTTCCGGCCATTTCTTAATGTCCAATATTCAAAAGTGTGTTTTTTTTTTATTAGGCGACATTTTTCCAAATTTCGACTTTTGAAATTATAAAAAGGACTTTGCTCCTTTTTCCGAAAATGGTAGAAAATTTGCGAAAAAAAATTATTGAGGAACACTATTCCGGCCAGTTCTATGAATGTCCAATATTCAAAAGTGTGTTTTTTTTTATTAGGCGACATTTTTCCAAATTTCGACTTTTGAAATTGTAAAAAGGACTTTGCTCCTTTTTTCGAAAATGGTAGGAGATGGGCGAAAAAAAATTATTGGAGAACACTCTTCCGGCCATTTCTATGAATGTCCAATATTCAAAAGTCGCAAAAGTGTGTTTTTTTTGACAATAGGCGACATTTTTCCAAATTTCGACTTTTGATATGTTAAATAGGACTTTGCTCTTTTTTTCGAAAATGGTAGGAGATGGGCGAAAAAAAATTATTGGAGAACACTTTTCCGGCCATTTCTATGAATGTCCAATATTCAAAAGTCGCAAAAGTGTGTTTTTTTGAAAATAGGCGACATTTTTCCAAATTTCGACTTTTGAAATGTTAAAAAGGAGTTTACTCCTGTTTCCGAAATTGGTAGAAGATGGGAGAAAAAGAATAATTGGAGAACACTCTTCCGGCCATTTCTATGAATTTCTTATATTCAAAAGTCGCAAAAGTTAAAAAAGACTGCTCCTTTTTCCGAAAGTGGTAGAAGATGGGAGAAAAAGAATTATTGGAGAACACTCTTCCGGCCATTTCTATGAATTTCCAATATTCAAAAGTCGCAAAAGTGTGTTTTTTTTTGAAAATAGGCGACATTTTTCCAAATTTGTACTTTTGAAATGTTAAAAAGGACTTTGCTCCTTTTTCCGAAAATAGTAAGATATGGGAAAAAACAAATTATTCGGCCGAAAAAAATTATTCGAGAACACTCCTCAGGCCATTTCCATGAATGTCCAATATTCAAAAGTCGCAACAGTGTGTTTTTTTTGAAAATAGGCTACATTTTTCCAAATTTGGACTTTTGAAATGTTAAATAGGACTTTGCTCCTTTTTCCGAAAATGGTAGGAGATGGTAAAAAACAAATTATTTGGCCGGAAGGCCATCCCTATGAATGTCCAATATTCAAAAGTGTGTTTTTTTGACAATAGGCAACATTTTTCCAAATTTCGACTTTTGAAATTTTAAAAAGGACTTTGCTCCTTTTTTTCGAAAATGGTAGGAGATGGGCGAAAAAACATTATTGGGGAACACTCTTCCGGCCATTTCTATGAATGTCCAATATTCAAAAGTCGCAACAGTGTGTTTTTTTTAAATAGACGACATTTTTCCGAATTTCGACTTTTGAAATTTTAAAAAGGACTTTGCTCCTTTTTCCGAAAATGGTAGAAAATATGCGAAAAAAAATTATTGGAGAACACTATTCCGGCCATCCCTATCAATGTCCAATATTCAAAAGTGTGTGTTTTTGACAATAGGCGACATTTTTCCAAATTTCGACTTTTGAAATTTTAAAAAGGACTTTGCTCCTTTTTCCGAAAATGGTAGGTGATGGGCGAAAAAAATTATTGGGGAACACTATTTCGGCCATTTCTATGAATTTCCAATATTCTAAAGCCGCAAAAGTGTGTTTTTTTGAAAATAGGCGACATTTTCCCAAATTTGGACTTTTGAAATGTTGAAAATAAAATTTCAACTTTTGAAACTTTAAAAAAGACCTTGCTCCTTTTTCCGAAAATAGTAGGTGATGGGCGAAAAAAATTATTAGAGAACACTCCTCAGGCCATTTCTATGAATGTCCAATATTCAAAAGTCGCAAAAGTGTGTTTTTTTGAAAATAGGCTACATTTTTCCAAATTTGGACTTTTGAAATGTTAAATAGGACTTTGCTCCTTTTTCCGAAAATGGTAGGAGATGGTAAAAAACAAATTATTTGGCCGGAAGGCCATCCCTATGAATGTCCAATATTCAAAAGTGTGTTTTTTTGACAATAGGCGACATATTTCCAAATTTCGACTTTTGAAATTTTAAAAAGGACTTTGCTCCTTTTTTTTCGAAAATGGTAGGAGATGGGCGAAAAAACAACAAAACAAAAAACAAACAAAAGTCGCAAAAGTGTGTTTTTTTTCAAATAGGCGACATTTTTCCATATATCGACTTTTGAAATTTTAAAAAGGACTTTGCTCCTTTTTCCGAAAATGGTAGGTGATGGGCGAAAAAAATTATTGGAGAACACTATTCCGGCCATCCCTATGAATGTCCAATATTCAAAAGTCGCAACAGTGTGTTTTTTTGAAAATAGGCTACATTTTTCCAAATTTGGACTTTTGATATGTTAAATAGGACTTTGCTCCTTTTTCCGAAAATGGTAAGTGATGGGCGAAAAAAATTATTGGAGAACACTCCTCAGGCCATTTCTATGAATGTCCAATATTCAAAAGTCGCAACAGTGTGTTTTTTTTCAAATAGGCGACATTTTTCCAAATTTCGACTTTTGAAATTTTAAAAAGGACTTTGCTCCTTTTTCCGAAAATGGTACGAGATGGTAAAAAACAAATTATTTGGCCGGAAGGCCATCCCTATGAATGTCCAATATTCAAAAGTCGCAACAGTGTGTTTTTTTTCAAATAGGC
This sequence comes from Epicampocera succincta, assembly GCA_932526305.1. Lineage (NCBI taxonomy): Eukaryota > Metazoa > Arthropoda > Insecta > Diptera > Tachinidae > Epicampocera > Epicampocera succincta. The sequence goes on from OW052034.1 coordinate 48,300,011, forward strand.
GACATTTTTCCAAATTTCGACTTTTGAAATTTTAAAAAGGACTTTGCTCCTTTTTCCGAAAATGGTAAGTGATGGGCGAAAAAAATTATTGGAGAACACTTCTCAGGCTATTTCTATGAATGTCCAATATTCAAAAGTCGCAAAAATGTGTTTTTTTTTTCAAATAGGCGACATTTTTCCGAATTTCGACTTTTGAAATTTTAAAAAGGACATTGCTCCTTTTTCCGAAAATGGTAGAAAATTTGCGAAAAAAATTATAAGGGAACACTCTTCCGGCCATTTCTATCAATGTCCAATATTCAAAAGTGTGTTTTTTTGACAATAGGCGACATTTTTCCAAATTTCGACTTTTGAAATTTTAAAAAGGACTTTGCTCCTTTTTCCGAAAATGGTAAGTGATGGGCGAAAAAACTATTGGAGAACACTCCTCAGGCCATTTCTATGAATGTCCAATATTCAAAAGTCGCAAAAGTGTGTTTTTTTTCAAATAGGCGACATTTTTCCGAATTTCGACTTTTGAAATTTTAAAAAGGACATTGCTCCTTTTTCCGAAAATGGTAGAAAAGTTGCAAACAAATTATAAGAGAACACTCCTCAGGCCATTTCTATGAATGTCCAATATTCAAAAGTCGCAACAGTGTGTTTTTTTGAAAATAGGCTAAATTTTTCCAAATTTGGACTTTTGAAATGTTAAATAGGACTTTGCTCCTTTTTCCGAAAATGGTAGGAGATGGTAAAAAACAAATTATTTGGCCGGAAGGCCATCCTTATGAATGTCCAATATTCAAAAGTGTGTTTTTTTGACAATAGGCGACATATTTCCAAATTTCGACTTTTGAAATTTTAAAAAGGACTTTGCTCCTTTTTTTCGAAAATGGTAGAAGGTGGGCGAAAAAACATTATTGGGGAACACTCTTCCGGCCATTTCTATGAATGTCCAATATTCAAAAGTCGCAACAGTGTGTTTTTTTTCAAATAGGCGACATTTTTCCGAATTTCGACTTTTGAAATTTTAAAAAGGACTTTGCTCCTTTTTCCGAAAATGGCAGAAAATTTGCGAAAAAAAATTATTGGGGAACACTATTCCGGCCATCCCTATGAATGTTCAATATTCAAAAGTGTGTTTTTTTTTCAAATAGGCGAAATTTTTCCAAATTTCGACTTTTGAAATTTTAAAAAGGACTTTGCTCCTTTTTCCGAAAATGGTAAGTGATGGGCGAAAAAAATTATTGCAGAACACTTCTCAGGCCATTTCTATGAATGTCCAATATTCAAAAGTCGCAAAAATGTGTTTTTTTTTTCAAATAGGCGACATTTTTCCGAATTTCGACTTTTGAAATTTTAAAAAGGACATTGCTCCTTTTTCTGAAAATGGCAGAAAAGTTGCGAAAAAAATTATTAGAGAACACTCCTCAGGCCATTTCTATGAATGTCCAATATTCAAAAGCCGCAAAAGTGTGTTTTATTTCAAATAGGCGACATTTTTCCATATATCGACTTTTGAAATTTTAAAAAGGACTTTGCTCCTTTTTCCGAAAATGGTAGGTGATGGGCGAAAAAAATTATTGGGGAACACTATTCCGGCCATCCCTATGAATGTCCAATATTCAAAAGTCGCAACAGTGTGTTTTTTTGAAAATAGGCTACATTTTTCCAAATTTGGACTTTTGAAATGTTAAATAGGACTTTGCTCCTTTTTCCGAAAATGGTAGGAGATGGTAAAAAACAAATTATTTGGCCGGAAGGCCATCCCTATGAATATCCAATATTTAAAAGTGTGTTTTTTTTGACAATAGGCTTAATATTTCCAAATTTCGACTTTTGAAATTTTAAAAAGGACTTTGCTCCTTTTTTTCGAAAATGGTAGAAGGTGGGCGAAAAAACATTATTGGGGAACACTCTTCCGGCCATTTCTATGATAGTCCAATATTCAAAAGTCGCAACAGTGTGTTTTTTTTCAAATAGGCGACATTTTTCCGAATTTCGACTTTTGAAATTTCAAAAAGGACTTTGCTCTTTTTCCGAAAATGGTAGGTGATGGGCGAAAAAAATTATTGGGGAACACTATTCCGGCCATCCCTATGAATGTCCAATATTCAAAAGTCGCAACAGTGTGTTTTTTTGAAAATAGGCTAAATTTTTCCAAATTTGGACTTTTGAAATGTTAAATAGGACTTTGCTCCTTTTTCCGAAAATGGTAGGAGATGGTAAAAAACAAATTATTTGGCCGGAAGGCCATCCTTATGAATGTCCAATATTCAAAAGTGTGTTTTTTTGACAATAGGCGACATTTTTCCAAATTTCAACTTTTGAAATTTTAAAAAGGACTTTGCTCCTTTTTTTCGAAAATGGTAGCAGGTGGGCGAAAAAACATTATTGGGGAACACTCTTCCGGCCATTTCTATGAATGTCCAATATTCAAAAGTCGCAACAGTGTGTTTTTTTTCAAATAGGCGACATTTTTCCGAATTTCGACTTTTGAAATTTTAAAAAGGACTTTGCTCCTTTTTTTCGAAAATGGTAGAAGGTGGGCGAAAAAACATTATTGGGGAACACTCTTCCGGCCATTTCTATGAATGTCCAATATTCAAAAGTCGCAACAGTGTGTTTTTTTTCAAATAGGCGACATTTTTCCGAATTTCGACTTTTGAAATTTCAAAAAGGACTTTGCTCCTTTTTCCGAAAATGGTAGGTGATGGGCGAAAAAAATTATTGGGGAACACTATTCCGGCCATCCTCATTAATGTCCAATATTCAAAAGTCGCAACAGTGTGTTTTTTTGAAAATAGGCTACATTTTTCCAAATTTCGACTTTTGAAATTTTAAAAAGGACTTTGCTCCGTTTTTTCGAAAATGGTAGAAAATTTGCGAAAAAAAATTATTGGGGAACACTCTTCCGGCCATTTCTATGAATGTCCAATATTCAAAAGTCGCAACAGTGTGTTTTTTTTCAAATAGGCGACATTTTTCCGAATTTCGACTTTTGAAATTTTAAAAAGGACTTTGCTCCTTTTTTTCGAAAATGGTAGAAGGTGGGCGAAAAAACATTATTGGGGAACACTCTTCCGACCATTTCTATGAATGTCCAATATTCAAAAGTCGCAACAGTGTGTTTTTTTCAAATAGGCGACATTTTTCCATATATCGACTTTTGAAATTTTAAAAAGGACTTTGCTCCTTTTTTCGAAAATGGTACGAAATGGGCGAAAAAACATTATTGGGGAACATTCTTCCGGCCATTTCTATGAATGTCCAATATTCAAAAGTCGCAACAGTGTGTTTTATTTTCAAATAGGCGACATTTTTCCATATATCGACTTTTGAAATTTCAAAAAGGACTTTGCTCCTTTTTCCGAAAATGGTAAGTGATGGGGGAAAAAAATTATTAGAGAACACTCCTCAGGCCATTTCTATGAATGTCCAATATTCAAAAGCCGCAAAAGTGTGTTTTTTTTCAAATAGGCGACATTTTTCCATATATCGACTTTTGAAATTTTAAAAAGGACTTTGCTCCTTTTTCCGAAAATGGTAGGTGATGGGCAAAAAAAATTATTGGGGAACACTATTCCGGCCATCCCTATGAATGTCCAATATTCAAAAGTCGCAACAGTGTGTTTTTTTGAAAATAGGCTACATTTTTCCAAATTTCGACTTTTGAAATTTTAAAAAGGACTTTGCTCCTTTTTTTCGAAAATGGTAGAAGGTGGGCGAAAAAACATTATTGGGGAACACTCTTCCGGCCATTTCTATGAATGTTCAATATTCAAAAGTCGCAACAGTGTGTTTTTTTTCAAATAGGCGACATTTTTCCGAATTTCGACTTTTGAAATTTTAAAAAGGACTTTGCTCCTTTTTTTTCGAAAATGGTAGAAGGTGGGCGAAAAAACATCATTGGGGAACACTCTTCCGACCATTTCTATGAATGTCCAATATTCAAAAGTCGCAACAGTGTGTTTTTTTTCAAATAGGCGACATTTTTCCGAATTTCGACTTTTGAAATTTTAAAAAGGACTTTGCTCCTTTTTTTCGAAAATGGTAGAAGGTGGGCGAAAAAACATTATTGGGGAACACTCTTCCGACCATTTCTATGAATGTCCAATATTCAAAAGTCGCAACAGTGTGTTTTTTTTCAAATAGGCGACATTTTTCCATATATCGACTTTTGAAATTTCAAAAAGGACTTTGCTCCTTTTTCCGAAAATGGTAAGTGATGGGGGAAAAAAATTATTAGAGAACACTCCTCAGGCCATTTCTATGAATGTCCAATATTCAAAAGCCGCAAAAGTGTGTTTTTTTTCAAATAGGCGACATTTTTCCATATATCGACTTTTGAAATTTTAAAAAGGACTTTGCTCCTTTTTCCGAAAATGGTAGGTGATGGGCAAAAAAAATTATTGGGGAACACTATTCCAGCCATCCCTATGAATGTCCAATATTCAAAAGTCGCAACAGTGTGTTTTTTTGAAAATAGGCTACATTTTTCCAAATTTGGACTTTTGAAATGTTAAATAGGACTTTGCTCCTTTTTCCGAAAATGGTAGGAGATGGTAAAAAACAAATTATTTGGCCGGAAGGCCATCCCTATGAATGTCCAATATTCAAAAGTGTGTTTTTTTGACAATAGGCGACATTTTTCCAAATTTCGATTTTTGAAATTTTAAAAACGACTTTGCTCCTTTTTCCGAAAATGGTAAGTGATGGGTGAAAAAAATTATTGGAGAACACTCCTCAGGCCATTTCTATGAATGTCCAATATTCAAAAGTCGCAAAAGTGTGTTTTTTTTTCAAATAGGGGACATTTTTCCGAATTTCGACTTTTGAAATTTTAAAAAGGACTTTGCTCCTTTTTCCGAAAATGGTTAGTGATGGGCGAAAAAAATTATTGGAAAACACTCCTCAGGCCATTTCTATGAATGTCCAATATTCAAAAGTGTGTTTTTTTGACAATAGGCGAAATTTTTTCAAATTTCGACTTTTGAAATTTTAAAAAGGACATTGCTCCTTTTTCCGAAAATGGTAGAAAAGTTGCGAAAAAAATTATTAGAGAACACTCCTCAGGCCATTTTTATGAACGTCCAATATTCAAAAGCCGCAAAAGTTTTTTTTTTTTCAAATTGGCGACATTTTTCCATATATCGACTTTTGAAATTTTAAAAAGGACTTTGCTCCTTTTTCCGAAAATGGTTAGTGATGGGCGAAAAAAATTATTGGAAAACACTCCTCAGGCCATTTCTATGAATGTCCAATATTCAAAAGTGTGTTTTTTTGACAATAGGCGAAATTTTTTCAAATTTCGACTTTTGAAATTTTAAAAAGGACTTTGCTCCTTTTTCCGAAAATATTAAAAAAATTTGCGAAAAAAAATTATTGGGGAACACTATTCCGGCCATCCCTATGAATGTCCAATATTCAAATGTGTTTTTTTTTTGACAATAGGCGACATTTTTCCAAATTTCGCCTTTTGAAATTTTAAAAAGGACTTTGCTCCTTTTTCCGAAAATATTAAAAAAATTTGCGAAAAAACATTATTGGGGAACACTCTTCCGGCAATTTCTATGAATGTCCAATATTCAAAAGTCGCAACAGTGTGTTTTTTTGAAAATAGTCGACATTTTTCCAAATTTCGACTTTTGAAATTTTAAAAAGGACTTTGCTCCTTTTTCCAAAAATGGTAGGTGATGGGCGAAAAAAATTATTGGAGAACATTCCTCAGGCCATTTCTATGAATGCCCAATATTCAAAAGTCGCAACAGTGTGTTTTTTTGAAAATAGGCTACATTTTTCCGAATTTCGACTTTTGAAATTTTAAAAAGGACTTTGCTCTTTTTCCGAAAATGGTAGAAAATTTGCGAAAAAAAATTATTGGGGAACACTATTCGGCCATCCCTATCAATGTCCTATATTCAAAAGTCGCAATAGTGTGTTTTTTTGAAAATAGGCGACATTTTTCCAAATTTCGACTTTTGAAATTTTAAAAAGGACTTTGCTCCTTTTTCCGAAAATGGTAAGTGATGGGCGAAAAAAATTATTAGAGAACACTCCTCAGGCCATTTCTATGAATGTCCAATATTCAAAAGCCGCAAAAGTGTGTTTTTTTTTTCAAATAGGCGACATTCTTCCAAATATCGACTTTTGAAATTTTAAAAAGGACTTTGCTCCTTTTTCCGAAAATGGTAGGAGACGGTAAAAAACAAATTTTTTGGCAAGAAGGCCATCTCTATGAATGTCCAATATTCAAAAGTGTGTTTTTTTGACAATAAGCGACATTTTTCCAAATTTCGACTTTTGAAATTTTAAAAAGGACTTTGCTCCTTTTTCTGAAAATGGTAGGTGATGGGCGAAAAAAATTATTGGGGAACACTATTCCGGCCATCCCTATGAATGTCCAATATTCAAAAGTCGCAAAAGTGTGTTTTTTTTCAAATAGGCGACATTTTTCCGAATTTCGACTTTTGAAATTTTAAAAAGGACTTTGCTCCTTTTTCCGAAAATGGTAAAAAATTTGCGAAAAAAATTATTGGGGAACACTATTCCGGCTAATTCTATGAATGTCCAATATTCAAAAGTGTGTTTTTTTGACAATAGGCGACATTTTTCCAAATTTCGACTTTTGAAATTTTAAAAAGGACTTTGCTCCTTTTTCCGAAAATGGTAGAAAATTTGCGAAAAAAAAATTTAATGGGGAACACTCTTCCGGCCATTTTTTTGAATGTCCAATATTCAAAAGTGGCAAAAGTGTGTTTTTTTTGAAAATAGGCGACATTTTTCCAAATTTCGGCTTTTGAGATTTTAAAAAAGACTTTGCTCCTTTTTCCGAAAATAGTAGGTGATGGCCGAAAAATATTATTGGAGACACTCCTCAGGCCATTTCTATGAATGTCCAATATTCAAAAGTCGCAACAGTGTGTTTTTTTCAAATAGGCGACATTTTTCCGAATTTCGACTTTTGAAATTTCAAAAAGGACTTTGCTCCTTTTTCCGAAAATGGTAGAAAATTTGCGAAAAAAATTATTATGGAACACTATTCCGGCCATCCCTTTGAATGTCCAATATTTAAAAGTGTGTTTTTTTGACAATAGGCGATATATTTCCAAATTTCGACTTTTGAAATTTTAAAAAGGACTTTGCTCCTTTTTCCGCAAATGGTAGGTGATGGGCGAAAAAAATTATTGGGGAACACTCTTCCGGCCATTTCTATGAATGTCCAATATTCAAAAGTCGCAAAAGTGTGTTTTTTTTTTTAAATAGGCGACATTTTTCCAAATTTCGACTATTGAAATGTTAAAAAGGACTTTGCTCCTTTTTTCGAATATGGTAGGAGAGGGGCGAAAAAACATTATTTTCAATTCTATGAATGTCCAATATTCAAAAGTGTGTTTTTTTTTTATTAGGCGACATTTTTCCAAATTTCGACTTTTGAAATTATAAAAAGGACTTTGCTCCTTTTTCCGAAAATGGTAGAAAATTTGCGAAAAAAATTATTGGGGAACACTATTCCGGCCAATTCTATGAATGTCCAATATTCAAAAGTGTGTTTTTTTTTATTAGGCGACATTTTTCCAAATTTCGACTTTTAAAATTGTAAAAAGGACTTTGCTCCTTTTTTCGAAAATGGTAGGAGATGGGCGAAAAAAATTTATTGGAGAACACTCTTCCGGCCATTTTTTTGAATGTCCAATATTCAAAAGTGGCAAAAGTGTGTTTTTTTTGAAAATAGGCGACATTTTTCCAAATTTCGGCTTTTGAGATTTTAAAAAAGACTTTGCTCCTTTTTCCGAAAATAGTAGGTGATGGCCGAAAAATATTATTGGAGACACTCCTCAGGCCATTTCTATGAATGTCCAATATTCAAAAGTCGCAACAGTGTGTTTTTTTCAAATAGGCGACATTTTTCCGAATTTCGACTTTTGAAATTTCAAAAAGGACTTTGCTCCTTTTTCCGAAAATGGTAGAAAATTTGCGAAAAAAATTATTATGGAACACTATTCCGGCCATCCCTTTGAATGTCCAATATTTAAAAGTGTGTTTTTTTGACAATAGGCGATATATTTCCAAATTTCGACTTTTGAAATTTTAAAAAGGACTTTGCTCCTTTTTCCGCAAATGGTAGGTGATGGGCGAAAAAAATTATTGGGGAACACTCTTCCGGCCATTTCTATGAATGTCCAATATTCAAAAGTCGCAAAAGTGTGTTTTTTTTTTTAAATAGGCGACATTTTTCCAAATTTCGACTATTGAAATGTTAAAAAGGACTTTGCTCCTTTTTTCGAATATGGTAGGAGAGGGGCGAAAAAACATTATTTTCAATTCTATGAATGTCCAATATTCAAAAGTGTGTTTTTTTTTTATTAGGCGACATTTTTCCAAATTTCGACTTTTGAAATTATAAAAAGGACTTTGCTCCTTTTTCCGAAAATGGTAGAAAATTTGCGAAAAAAATTATTGGGGAACACTATTCCGGCCAATTCTATGAATGTCCAATATTCAAAAGTGTGTTTTTTTTTATTAGGCGACATTTTTCCAAATTTCGACTTTTAAAATTGTAAAAAGGACTTTGCTCCTTTTTTCGAAAATGGTAGGAGATGGGCGAAAAAAATTTATTGGAGAACACTCTTCCGGCCATTTCTATGAATGTCCAATATTCAAAAGTCGCAAAAGTGTGTTATTTTGACAATAGGCGACATTTTTTCAAATTTCGGCTTTTGAGATTTTAAAAAGGACTTTGCTCCTTTTTCCGAAAATGGTAGAAAATTTGCGAAAAAAAATAATTGGGGAACACTATACCGGCCATTTTTTTGAATGTCCAATATTCAAAAGTGGCAAAAGTGTGTTTTTTTTGAAAATAGGCGACATTTTTCCAAATTTCGGCTTTTGAGATTTTAAAAAAGACTTTGCTCCTTTTTCCGAAAATAGTAGGTGATGGCCGAAAAATATTATTGGAGACACTCCTCAGGCCATTTCTATGAATGTCCAATATTCAAAAGTCGCAACAGTGTGTTTTTTTCAAATAGGCGACATTTTTCCGAATTTCGACTTTTGAAATTTCAAAAAGGACTTTGCTCCTTTTTCCGAAAATGGTAGAAAATTTGCGAAAAAAATTATTATGGAACACTATTCCGGCCATCCCTTTGAATGTCCAATATTTAAAAGTGTGTTTTTTTGACAATAGGCGATATATTTCCAAATTTCGACTTTTGAAATTTTAAAAAGGACTTTGCTCCTTTTTCCGCAAATGGTAGGTGATGGGCGAAAAAAATTATTGGGGAACACTCTTCCGGCCATTTCTATGAATGTCCAATATTCAAAAGTCGCAAAAGTGTGTTTTTTTTTTTAAATAGGCGACATTTTTCCAAATTTCGACTATTGAAATGTTAAAAAGGACTTTGCTCCTTTTTTCGAATATGGTAGGAGAGGGGCGAAAAAACATTATTTTCAATTCTATGAATGTCCAATATTCAAAAGTGTGTTTTTTTTTTATTAGGCGACATTTTTCCAAATTTCGACTTTTGAAATTATAAAAAGGACTTTGCTCCTTTTTCCGAAAATGGTAGAAAATTTGCGAAAAAAATTATTGGGGAACACTATTCCGGCCAATTCTATGAATGTCCAATATTCAAAAGTGTGTTTTTTTTTATTAGGCGACATTTTTCCAAATTTCGACTTTTAAAATTGTAAAAAGGACTTTGCTCCTTTTTTCGAAAATGGTAGGAGATGGGCGAAAAAAATTTATTGGAGAACACTCTTCCGGCCATTTCTATGAATGTCCAATATTCAAAAGTCGCAAAAGTGTGTTATTTTGACAATAGGCGACATTTTTTCAAATTTCGGCTTTTGAGATTTTAAAAAGGACTTTGCTCCTTTTTCCGAAAATGGTAGAAAATTTGCGAAAAAAAATAATTGGGGAACACTATACCGGCCAATTCTATGAATGTCCAATATTCAAAAGTGTGTTTTTTTTTTTTATTAGGCGACATTTTTCCAAATTTCGACTTTTGAAATTGTAAAAAGGACTTTGCTCTTTTTTTCGAAAATGGTAGGAGATGGGCGAAAAAAATTATTAGAGAACACTATTCAGGCCATTTCTATGAATGTCCAATATTCAAAAGCCGCAAAAGTGTGTTTTTTTTTTTTCAAATAGGCAACATTTTCCCAAATATCGACTTTTGAAATTTTAAAAAGGACTTTGCTCCTTTTTCCGAAAATGGTAGATGATGGGCGAAAAAAATTATTGGGGAACACTATTCCGGCCATCCCTATGAATGTCCAATATTCAAAAGTCGCAACAGTGTGTTTTTTTTTCAAATAGGCGACATTTTTCCGAATTTCGACTTTTGAAATTTTAAAAAGGACTTTGCTCCTTTTTCCGAAAATGGTAAGTGATGGGCAAAAAAAATTATTGGAGAACACTCCTCAGGCCATTTCTATGAATGTCCAATATTCAAAAGTGTGTTTTTTTTTATTAGGAGACATTTTTCCAAATTTCGACTTTTGAAATTTTAGAAAGGACTTTGCTCCTTTTTCCGAAAATGGTAAGTGATGGGCGAAAAAAATTATTAGAGAACACTATTCAGGCCATTTCTATGAATGTCCAATATTCAAAAGCCGCAAAAGTGTGTTTTTTTTTTCAAATAGGCGACATTTTTCCAAATATCGACTTTTGAAATTTTAAAAAGGACTTTGCTCCTTTTTCCGAAAATGGTAGGTGATGGGCGAAAAAAATTATTGGGGAACACTATTCCGGCCATCCTCATTAATGTCCAATATTCAAAAGTCGCAACAGTGTGTTTTTTTGAAAATAGGCTACATTTTTCCAAATTTGGACTTTTGAAATGTTAAATAGGACTTTGCTCCTTTTTCCGAAAATGGTAGGAGATGGAAAAAAACAAATTATTTGGCCGGAAGGCCATCCTTATGAATGTCCAATATTCAAAAGTGTGTTTTTTTGACAATAGGCGACATTTTTCCAAATTTCTACTTTTGAAATTTTAAAAAGGACTTTGCTCCTTTTTCCGAAAATGGTAGAAAATTTGCGAAAAAAATTATTGGGGAACACTATTCCGGCCATTCCTATCAATGTCAAATATTCAAAAGTGTATTTTTTTGACAATAGGCGACATTTTTCCAAATTTTGACTTTTGAAATTTTAAAAAGGACTTTGCTCCTTTTTCTGAAAATGGTAAGTGATGGGCGAAAAAAATTATTGGAGAACACTCCCCAGGCCATTTCTATGTATGTCCAATATTCAAAAAACGCAAAAGTAAGGTTTTTTTTTTAAATAGGCGACATTTTTCCAAATTTGGACTTTTGAAATGTTAAATAGGACTTTGCTCCTTTTTCCGCAAATGGTAGGAGATGGTAAAAAACAAATTATTTGGCCGGAAGGCCATCCCTATAAATATCCAATATTTAAAAGTGTGTTTTTTTGACAATAGGCGACATTTTTCCGAAAATGGTAGAAAATTTGCGAAAAAAATTATTATGGAACACTATTCCGGCCATCCCTTTGAATGTCCAATATTTAAAAGTGTGTTTTTTTGACAATAGGCGATATTTTTCCAAATTTCGACTTTTGAAATTTTAAAAAGGACTTTGCTCCTTTTTCCGCAAATGGTAGGTGATGGGCGAAAAAAATTATTGGGGAACACTCTTCCGGCCATTTCTATGAATGTCCAATATTCAAAAGTCGCAAAAGTGTGTTTTTTTGAAAATAGGCGACATTTTTCCAAATTTCGACTATTGAAATGTTAAAAAGGACTTTGCTCCTTTTTTCGAATATGGTAGGAGAGGGGCGAAAAAACATTATTTTCAATTCTATGAATGTCCAATATTCAAAAGTGTGTTTTTTTTTTATTAGGCGACATTTTTCCAAATTTCGACTTTTGAAATTATAAAAAGGACTTTGCTCCTTTTTCCGAAAATGGTAGAAAATTTGCGAAAAAAATTATTGGGGAACACTATTCCGGCCAATTCTATGAATGTCCAATATTCAAAAGCGTTTTTTTTTTTATTAGGCGACATTTTTCCAAATTTCGACTTTTGAAATTGTAAAAAGGACTTTGCTCCTTTTTTCGAAAATGATAGGAGATGGGCGAAAAAAAATTATTGGAGAACACTCTTCCGGCCATTTCTATGAATGTCCAATATTCAAAAGTCGCAAAAGTGTGTTATTTTGACAATAGGCGACATTTTTCCAAATTTCGGCTTTTGAGATTTTAAAAAGGACTTTGCTCCTTTTTCCGAAAATGGTAGAAAATTTGCGAAAAAAAATAATTGGGGAACACTATTCCGGCCAATTCTATGAATGTCCAATATTCAAAAGTGTGTTTTTTTTTTATTAGGCGACATTTTTCCAAATTTCGACTTTTGAAATTGTAAAAAGGACTTTGCTCTTTTTTTCGAAAATGGTAGGAGATGGGCGAAAAAAAATTATTGGAGAACACTCTTCCGGCCATTTTTATGAATGTCCAATATTCAAAAGTCGCAACAGTGTGTTTTTTTTCAAATAGGCGACATTTTTCCAAATTTCGACTTTTGAAATGTTAAAAAGGAGTTTACTCCTTTTTCCGAAATTGGTAGAAGATGGGAGAAAAAGAATTATTGGAGAACACTCTTCCGGCCATTTCTATGAATTTCCAATATTCAAAAGTCGCAAAAGTGTGTTTTTTTTTGAAAATAGGCGACATTTTTCCAAATTTCGACTTTTGAAATTTTAAAAAAGACTGCTCCTTTTTCCGAAAGTGGTAGAAGATGGGAGAAAAAGAATTATTGGGGAACACTCTTCCGGCCATTTTTATAAATGTCCAATATTCAAAAGTGTGTTTTGGTGATGGGCGAAAAAAATTATTGGAGACACTCCTCAGGCCATTTCTATGAATGTCCAATATTCAAAAGTCGCAACAGTGTGTTTTTTTTCAAATAGGCGACATTTTTCCAAATTTCGACTTTTGAAATGTTAAAAAGGAGTTTACTCCTTTTTCCGAAATTGGTAGAAGATGGGAGAAAAAGAATTATTGGAGAACACTCTTCCGGCCATTTCTATGAATTTCCAATATTCAAAAGTCGCAAAAGTGTGTTTTTTTTTGAAAATAGGCGACATTTTTCCGAATTTCGACTTTTGAAATTTTAAAAAGGACTTTGCTCCTTTTTCCGAAAATGGTAAGTGATGGGCGAAAAAAATTATTGGAGAACACTCCTCAGGCCATTTCTATGAATGTCCAATATTCAAAAGTGTGTTTTTTTGGCAATAGGCGACATTTTTCCAAATTTCGACTTTTGAAATTTTAAAAAGGACTTTGGTCCTTTTTTTCGAAAATGGTAGGAGATGGGCGAAAAAACATTATTGGGGAACACTCTTCCGGCCATTTCTATGAATGTCCAATATTCAAAAGTTGCAACAGTGTGTTTTTTTGAAAATAGTCGACATTTTTCAAAATTTCGACATTTGAAATTTTAAAAAAGACTGCTCCTTTTTCCGAAAATAGTAGGTGATGGGCGAAAAAAATTAGTGGAGAATACTTTCACGCCATTTCTATGAATGTCCAATATTCAAAAGTCGCAACAGTGTGTTTTTTTTCAAATAGGCGACATTTTTCTGAATTTCGACTTTTGAAATTTTAAAAAGGACTTTGCTCCTTTTTCCGAAAATGGTAGAAAATTTGCGAAAAAAAATTATTGGGGAACACTATTCCGGCCATCCCTATCAATGTCCAATATTCAAAAGTGTGTTTTTTTGACAATAGGCGACATTTTTCCAAATTTCAACTTTTTAAATGTTAAAAAGGACTTTGCTCCTTTTTCCGAAAATGGTAAGTGATGGGCGAAAAAAATTATTAGAGAACACTATTCAGGCCATTTCTATGAATGTCCAATATTCAAAAGCCGCAAAAGTGTGTTTTTTTCAAATAGGCAACATTTTCCCAAATATCGACTTTTGAAATTTTAAAAAGGACTTTGCTCCTTTTTCCGAAAATGGTAGGTGATGGGCGAAAAAAATTATTAGGGAACACTATTCCGGCCATCCCTATGAATGTCCAATATTCAAAAGTCGCAACAGTGTGTTTTTTTGAAAATAGGCTACATTTTTCCAAATTTGGACTTTTGAAATGTTAAATAGGACTTTGCTCCTTTTTCCGAAAATGGTAGGAGATGGTAAAAAACAAATTATTTGGCCGGAAGGCCATCCCTATGAATGCCCAATATTTAAAAGTGTGTTTTTTTTGACAATAGGCGACATTTTTCCAAATTTCGACTTTTGAAATTTTAAAAAGGACTTTGCTCCTTTTTCCGAAAATGGCAGGAGATGGGCGAAAAAACATTATTGGGGAACACTCTTCCGGCCATTTCTATGAATGTCCAATATTCAAAAGTCGCAAAAGTGTGTTTTTTTGAAAATAGGCGACATTTTTCCAAATTTCGACTATTGAAATGTTAAAAAGGACTTTGCTCCTTTTTTCGAATATGGTAGGAGAGGGGCGAAAAAACATTATTGGGGAACACTATTCCGGCCAATTCTATGCATGTCCAATATTCAAAAGTGTGTTTTTTTTTTATTAGGCGACATTTTTCCAAATTTCGACTTTTGAAATTATAAAAAGGACTTTGCTCCTTTTTCCGAAAATGGTAGAAAATTTGCGAAAAAAAATTATTGAGGAACACTATTCCGGCCAATTCTATGAATGTCCAATATTCAAAAGTGTGTTTTTTTTTTTATTAGGCGACATTTTTCCAAATTTCGACTTTTGAAATTGTAAAAAGGACTTTGCTCCTTTTTCCGAAAATGGCAGGAGATGGGCGAAAAAACATTATTGGGGAACACTCTTCCGGCCATTTCTATGAATGTCCAATATTCAAAAGTCGCAAAAGTGTGTTTTTTTGAAAATAGGCGACATTTTTCCAAATTTCGACTATTGAAATGTTAAAAAGGACTTTGCTCCTTTTTTCGAATATGGTAGGAGATGGGCGAAAAAAAATTATTGGAGAACACTCTTCCGGCCATTTCTATGAATGTCCAATATTCAAAACTCGCAAAAGTGTGTTTTTTTTTGACAATAGGCGACATTTTTCCAAATTTCGGCTTTTGAGATTTTAAAAAGGACTTTGCTCCTTTTTCCGAAAATGGTAGAAAATTTGCGAAAAAAAATTATTGGGGAACACTATTCCAGCCAATTCTATGAATGTCCAATATTCAAAAGTGTGGTTTTTTTTTATTAGGCGACATTTTTCCAAATTTCGACTTTTGAAATTGTAAAAAGGACTTTGCTCTTTTTTTCGAAAATGGTAGGAGATGGGCGAAAAAAAATTATTGGAGAACACTTTTCCCGCCATTTCTATGAATGTCCAATATTCAAAAGTCGCAAAAGTGTGTTTTTTTGAAAATAGGCGACATTTTTCCAAATTTCGACTTTTGAAATTGTAAAAAGGACTTTGCTCTTTTTTTCGAAAATGGTAGGAGATGGGCGAAAAAAAATTATTGGAGAACACTCTTCCGGCCATTTCTATGAATGTCCAATATTCAAAAGTCGCAAAAGTGTGTTTTTTTGACAATAGGCGACATTTTTCCAAATTTCGGCTTTTGAGATTTTAAAAAGGACTTTGCTCCTTTTTCCGAAAATGGTAGAAAATTTGCGAAAAAAAATTATTGGGGAACACTATTCCGGCCAATTCTATGAATGTCCAATTTTCAAAAGTGTGTTTTTTTTTTATTAGGCGACATTTTTCCAAATTTCGACTTTTGAAATTGTAAAAAGGACTTTGCTCTTTTTTTCGAAAATGGTAGGAGATGGGCGAAAAAAAATTATTGGAGAACACTTTTCCGGCCATTTCTATGAATGTCCAATATTCAAAAGTCGCAAAAGTGTGTTTTTTTGAAAATAGGCGACGTTTTTCCAAATTTCGACTTTTGAAATGTTAAAAAGGAGTTTACTCCTTTTTCCGAAATTGGTAGAAGATGGGAGAAAAAGAATTATTGGAGAACACTTTTCCGGCCATTTCTATGAATTTCCAATATTCAAAAGTCGCAAAAGTGTGTTTTTTTTGAAAATAGGCGACATTTTTCCAAATTTCGACTTTTGAAATTTTAAAAAGGACTTTGCTCCTTTATCCGAAAATGGTAAGTGATGGGCGAAAAAAATTATTGGAGAACACTCCTCAGGCCATTTCTATGAATGTCCAATATTCAAAAGTGTGTTTTTTTGACAATAGGCGACATTTTTCCGAATTTCGACTTTTGAAATTTTAAAAAGGACTTTGCTCCTTTTTCCGAAAATGGTAAGTGATGGGCGAAAAAAATTATTGGAGAACACTCCTCAGGCCATTTCTATGAATGTCCAATATTCAAAAGGTTGTTTTTTTGACAATAGGCGACATTTTTCCAAATTTCGACTTTTGAAATTTTAAAAAGGACTTTGGTCCTTTTTTTCGAAAATGGTAGAAGATGGGCGAAAAAACATTATTGGGGAAGACTCTTCCGGCCATTTCTATGAATGTCCAATATTCAAAAGTTGCAACAGTGTGTTTTTTTGAAAATAGTCGACATTTTTCAAAATTTCAACTTTTAAAATTTTAAAAAAGACTGCTCCTTTTTCCGAAAATAGTAGGTGATGGGCGAAAAAAATTAGTGGAGAATACTTTCACGCCATTTCTATGAATGTCCAATATTCAAAAGTCGCAACAGTGTGTTTTTTTTTCAAATAGGCGACCTTTTTCCGAATTTCGACTTTTGAAATGTTAAAAAGGACTTTGCTCCTTTTTCCGAAAATGGTACAAAATTTGCGAAAAAAAATTATTGGGGAACACTATTCCAGCCATCCCTATCAATGTCCAATATTCAAAAGTGTGTTTTTTTGACAATAGGCGACATTTTTCCAAATTTCGACTTTTGAAATGTTAAAAAGGACTTTGCTCCTTTTTCCGAAAATGGTAAGTGATGGGCGAAAAAAATTATTAGAGAACACTATTCAGGCCATTTCTATGAATGTCCAATATTCAAAAGCCGCAAAAGTGTGTTTTTTTTTCAAATAGGCAACATTTTCCCAAATATCGACTTTTGAAATTTTAAAAAGGACTTTGCTCCTTTTTCCGAAAATGGTAGGTGATGGGCGAAAAAAATTATTGGGGAACACTATTCCGGCCATCCCTATGAATGTCCAATATTCAAAAGTCGCAACAGTGTGTTTTTTTGAAAATAGGCTACATTTTTCCAAATTTGGACTTTTGAAATGTTAAATAGGACTTTGCTCCTTTTTCCGAAAATGGTAGGAGATGGTAAAAAACAAATTATTTGGCCGGAAGGCCATCCCTATGAATGCCCAATATTTAAAAGTGTGTTTTTTTTGACAATAGGCGACATTTTTCCAAATTTCGACTTTTGAAATTTTAAAAAGGACTTTGCTCCTTTTTCCGAAAATGGCAGGAGATGGGCGAAAAAACATTATTGGGGAACACTCTTCCGGCCATTTCTATGAATGTCCAATATTCAAAAGTCGCAAAAGTGTGTTTTTTTGAAAATAGGCGACATTTTTCCAAATTTCGACTATTGAAATGTTAAAAAGGACTTTGCTCCTTTTTTCGAATATGGTAGGAGAGGGGCGAAAAAACATTATTGGGGAACACTATTCCGGCCAATTCTATGAATGTCCAATATTCAAAAGTGTGTTTTTTTTTATTAGGCGACATTTTTCCAAATTTCGACTTTTGAAATTATAAAAAGGACTTTGCTCCTTTTTCCGAAAATGGTAGAAAATTTGCGAAAAAAAATTATTGAGGAACACTATTCCGGCCAATTCTATGAATGTCCAATATTCAAAAGTGTGTTTTTTTTTTATTAGGCGACATTTTTCCAAATTTCGACTTTTGAAATTGTAAAAAGGACTTTGCTCCTTTTTCCGAAAATGGCAGGAGATGGGCGAAAAAACATTATTGGGGAACACTCTTCCGGCCATTTCTATGAATGTCCAATATTCAAAAGTCGCAAAAGTGTGTTTTTTTGACAATAGGCGACATTTTTCCAAATTTCGGCTTTTGAGATTTTAAAAAGGACTTTGCTCCTTTTTCCGAAAATGGTAGAAAATTTGCGAAAAAAAATTATTGGGGAACACTATTCCAGCCAATTCTATGAATGTACAATATTCAAAAGTGTGTTTTTTTTTTTATTAGGCGACATTTTTCCAAATTTCGACTTTTGAAATTTTAAAAAAGGACTTTGCTCTTTTTTTCGAAAATGGTAGGAGATGGGCGAAAAAAAATTATTGGAGAACACTTTTCCCGCCATTTCTATGAATGTCCAATATTCAAAAGTCGCAAAAGTGTGTTTTTTTGAAAATAGGCGACATATTTCCAAATTTCGACTTTTGAAATGTTAAAAAGGAGTTTACTCTTTTTTCCGAAATTGGTAGAAGATGGGAGAAAAAGAATTATTGGAGAACACTCTTCCGGCCATTTCTATGAATGTCCAATATTCAAAAGTCGCAAAAGTGTGTTTTTTTTCAAATAGGCGACATTTTTCCGAATTTCGACTTTTGAAATTTTAAAAAGGACTTTGCTCCTTTTTCCGAAAATGGTAAGTGATGGGCGAAAAAGAATTATTGTGGAACACTCTTCCGGCCATTTTTATAAATGTCCAATATTCAAAAGTGTGTTTTGGTGATGGGCGAAAAAAATTATTGGAGACACTCCTCAGGCCATTTCTATGAATGTCCAATATTCAAAAGTCGCAACAGTGTGTTTTTTTTCAAATAGGCGACATTTTTCCGAATTTCGACTTTTGAAATCTTAAAAAGGACTTTGCTCCTTTTTCCGAAAATGGTAAGTGATGGGCGAAAAAAATTATTGGAGAACACTCCTCAGGCCATTTCTATGAATGTCCAATATTTAAAAGTGTGTTTTTTTGACAATAGGCGACATTTTTCCAAATTTCGACTTTTGAAATTTTAAAAAGGACTTTGCTCCTTTTTCCGAAAATGGCAGGAGATGGGCGGAAAAACATTATTGGGGAACACTCTTCCGGCCATTTCTATGAATGTCCAATATTCAAAAGTCGCAAAAGTGTGTTTTTTTGAAAATAGGCGACATTTTTCCAAATTTCGACTTTTGAAATTTTAAAAAAGACTGCTCCTTTCTCCGAAAGTGGTAGAAGATGGGAGAAAAAGAATTATTGGGGAACACTATTCCGGCCATTTTTATAAATGTCCAATATTCAAAAGTGTGTTTTGGTGATGGGCGAAAAAAATTATTGGAGACACCCCTCAGGCCATTTCTATGAATGTCCAATATTCAAAAGTCGCAACAGTGTGTTTTTTTTCAAATAGGCGACATTTTTCCGAATTCCGACTTTTGGAATTTTAAAAAGGACTTTGCTCCTTTTTCCGAAAATGGTAAGTGATGGGCGAAAAAGTATTATTGGGGAACACTCTTCCGGCCATTTTTATAAATGTCCAATATTCAAAAGTGTGTTTTGGTGATGGGCGAAAAAAATTATTGGAGACACTCCTCAGGCCATTTCTATGAATGTCCAATATTCAAAAATCGCAACAGTGTGTTTTTTTTCAAATAGGCGACATTTTTCCGAATTTCGACTTTTGAAATTTTAAAAAGGACTTTGCTCCTTTTTCCGAAAATGGTAAGTGATGGGCGAAAAAAATTATTGGAGAACACTCCTCAGGCCATTTCTATGAATGTCCAATATTTAAAAGTGTGTTTTTTTGACAATAGGCGACATTTTTCCAAATTTCGACTTTTGAAATTTTAAAAAGGACTTTGCTCCTTTTTCCGAAAATGGCAGGAGATGGGCGAAAAAACATTATTGGGGAACACTCTTCCGGCCATTTCTATGAATGTCCAATATTCAAAAGTCGCAAAAGTGTGTTTTTTTGACAATAGGCGACATTTTTCCAAATTTCGACTTTTGAAATTTTAAAAAGGACTTTGCTCCTTTTTCCGAAAATGGCAGGAGATGGGCGAAAAAACATTATTGGGAAACACTCTTCCGGCCATTTCTATGAATGTCCAATATTCAAAAGTTGCAAAAGTGTGTTTTTTTGAAAATAGGCGACATTTTTCCAAATTTCGACTTTTGAAATTTTAAAAAAGTTTGCTCCTTTTTCCGAAAGTGGTAGAAGATGGGAGAAAAAGAATTATTGGGGAACACTCTTCCGGCCAATTTTATGAATGTCCAATATTCAAAAGTGTGTTTTTTTTTTATTAGGCGACATTTTTCGAAATTTCGACTTTTGAAATTTTAAAAAGGACTTTGCTCCTTTTTCCGAAAATGGTAGGTGATGGGCGAAAAAAATTATTGGGGAACACTATTCCGGCCATCCCTATGAATGTCCAATATTCAAAAGTCGCAACAGTGTGTTTTTTTGAAAATAGGCTACATTTTTCCAAATTTGGACTTTTGAAATGTTAAAAAGGACTTTGCTCCTTTTTTCGAAAATGGTACGAGATGGGCGAAAAAACATTAATGGGGAACACTCTTCCGGCCATCCCTATGAATGTCCAATATTCAAAAGTCGCAACAGTGTGTTTTTTTGAAAATAGGCTACATTTTTCCAAATTTGGACTTTTGAAATTATAAAAAGGACTTTGCTCCTTTTTCCGAAAATGGTAGAAAATTTGCGAATAAAAATTATTGAGGAACACTATTCCGGCCAATTCTATGAATGTCCAATATTCAAAAGTGTGTTTTTTTTTTTTAGGCGACATTTATCCAAATTTCGACTTTTGAAATTGTAAAAAGGACTTTGCTCCTTTTTTCGAAAATGGTAGGAGATGGGCGAAAAAAAATTATTGGAGAACACTCTTCCGGCCATTTCTATGAATGTCCAATATTCAAAAGTCGCAAAAGTGTGTTTTTTTGACAATAGGCGACATTTTTCCAAATTTCGGCTTTTGAGATTTTAAAAAGGACTTTGCTCCTTTTTCCTAAAATGGTAAAAAATTTGCGAAAAAAAATAATTGGGGAACACTATTCCGGCCAATTCTATGAATGTGCAATATTCAAAAGTGTGTTTTTTTTTTATTAGGCGACATTTTTCGAAATTTCGACTTTTGAAATTTTAAAAAGGACTTTGCTCTATTTTCCGAAAATGGTAGGTGATGGGCGAAAAAAATTATTGGGGAACACTATTCCGGCCATACCTATGAATGTCCAATATTCAAAAGTCGCAACAGTGTGTTTTTTTGAAAATAGGCTACATTTTTCCAAATTTGGACTTTTGAAATGTTAAATAGGACTTTGCTCCTTTTTCCGAAAATGGTAGGAGATGGTAAAAAACAACATATTTGGCCGGAAGGCCATCCCTATGAATGCCCAATATTTAAAAGTGTGTTTTTTTGACAATAGGCGACATTTTTCCAAATTTCGACTTTTGAAATTTTAAAAAGGACTTTGCTCCTTTTTCCGAAAATGGCAGGAGATGGGCGAAAAAACATTATTGGGGAACACTCTTCCGGCCATTTCTATGAATGTCCAATATTCAAAAGTCGCAAAAGTGTGTTTTTTTGAAAATAGGCGACATTTTTCCAAATTTCGACTTTTGAAATTTTAAAAAAGACTGCTCCTTTTTCTGAAAGTGGTAGAAGATGGGAGAAAAATAATTATTGGGGAACACTCTTCCGGCCAATTTTATGAATGTCCAATATTCAAAAGTGTGTTTTTTTTTATTAGGCGACATTTTTCGAAATTTCGACTTTTGAAATTTTAAAAAGGACTTTGCTCCTTTTTCCGAAAATGGTAGGCGATGGGCGAAAAAAATTATTGGGGAACACTATTCCGGCCATCCCTATGAATGTCCAATATTCAAAAGTCGCAACAGTGTGTTTTTTTGAAAATAGGCTACATTTTTCCAAATTTGGACTTTTGAAATGTTAAATAGGACTTTGCTCCTTTTTTTTCGAAAATGGTAGGAGATGGGCGAAAAAACATTATTGGGGAACACTCTTCCGGCCATTTCTATGAATGTCCAATATTCAAAAGTCGCAAAAGTGTTTTTTTTTTCAAATAGGCGACATTTTTCCATATATCGACTTTTGAAATTTTAAAAAGGACTTTGCTCCTTTTTCCGAAAATGGTAGGTGATGGGCGAAAAAAATTATTGGGGAACACTATTCCGGCCATCCCTATGAATGTCCAATATTCAAAAGTCGCAACAGTGTGTTTTTTTGAAAATAGGCTACATTTTTCCAAATTTGGACTTTTGATATGTTAAATAGGACTTTGCTCCTTTTTCCGAAAATGGTAGAAGATGGGAGAAAAAGAATTATTGGAGAACACTCTTCCGGCCATTTCTATGAATTTCCAATATTCTAAAGCCGCAAAAGTGTGTTTTTTTGAAAATAGGCCACATTTTTCCAAATTTCGACTTTTGAAATTTTAAAAAGGACTTTGCTCCTTTTTCCGAAAATGGCAGGAGATGGGCGAAAAAACATTATTGGGAAACACTCTTCCGGCCATTTCTATGAATGTCCAATATTCAAAAGTCGCAAAAGTGTGTTTTTTTGACAATAGGCGACATTTTTCCAAATTTCGGCTTTTGAGATTTTAAAAAGGACTTTGCTCCTTTTTCCTAAAATGGTAAAAAATTTGCGAAAAAAAATAATTGGGGAACACTATTCCGGCCAATTCTATGAATGTGCAATATTCAAAAGTGTGTTTTTTTTTTATTAGGCGACATTTTTCGAAATTTCGACTTTTGAAATTTTAAAAAGGACTTTGCTCTATTTTCCGAAAATGGTAGGTGATGGGCGAAAAAAATTATTGGGGAACACTATTCCGGCCATACCTATGAATGTCCAATATTCAAAAGTCGCAACAGTGTGTTTTTTTGAAAATAGGCTACATTTTTCCAAATTTGGACTTTTGAAATGTTAAATAGGACTTTGCTCCTTTTTCCGAAAATGGTAGGAGATGGTAAAAAACAACATATTTGGCCGGAAGGCCATCCCTATGAATGCCCAATATTTAAAAGTGTGTTTTTTTGACAATAGGCGACATTTTTCCAAATTTCGACTTTTGAAATTTTAAAAAGGACTTTGCTCCTTTTTCCGAAAATGGCAGGAGATGGGCGAAAAAACATTATTGGGGAACACTCTTCCGGCCATTTCTATGAATGTCCAATATTCAAAAGTCGCAAAAGTGTGTTTTTTTGACAATAGGCGACATTTTTCCAAATTTCGACTTTTGAAATTTTAAAAAGGACTTTGCTCCTTTTTCCGAAAATGGCAGGAGATGGGCGAAAAAACATTATTGGGAAACACTCTTCCGGCCATTTCTATGAATGTCCAATATTCAAAAGTTGCAAAAGTGTGTTTTTTTGAAAATAGGCGACATTTTTCCAAATTTCGACTTTTGAAATTTTAAAAAAGTTTGCTCCTTTTTCCGAAAGTGGTAGAAGATGGGAGAAAAAGAATTATTGGGGAACACTCTTCCGGCCAATTTTATGAATGTCCAATATTCAAAAGTGTGTTTTTTTTTTATTAGGCGACATTTTTCGAAATTTCGACTTTTGAAATTTTAAAAAGGACTTTGCTCCTTTTTCCGAAAATGGTAGGTGATGGGCGAAAAAAATTATTGGGGAACACTATTCCGGCCATCCCTATGAATGTCCAATATTCAAAAGTCGCAACAGTGTGTTTTTTTGAAAATAGGCTACATTTTTCCAAATTTGGACTTTTGAAATGTTAAAAAGGACTTTGCTCCTTTTTTCGAAAATGGTACGAGATGGGCGAAAAAACATTAATGGGGAACACTCTTCCGGCCATCCCTATGAATGTCCAATATTCAAAAGTCGCAACAGTGTGTTTTTTTGAAAATAGGCTACATTTTTCCAAATTTGGACTTTTGAAATTATAAAAAGGACTTTGCTCCTTTTTCCGAAAATGGTAGAAAATTTGCGAATAAAAATTATTGAGGAACACTATTCCGGCCAATTCTATGAATGTCCAATATTCAAAAGTGTGTTTTTTTTTTTTAGGCGACATTTATCCAAATTTCGACTTTTGAAATTGTAAAAAGGACTTTGCTCCTTTTTTCGAAAATGGTAGGAGATGGGCGAAAAAAAATTATTGGAGAACACTCTTCCGGCCATTTCTATGAATGTCCAATATTCAAAAGTCGCAAAAGTGTGTTTTTTTGACAATAGGCGACATTTTTCCAAATTTCGGCTTTTGAGATTTTAAAAAGGACTTTGCTCCTTTTTCCTAAAATGGTAAAAAATTTGCGAAAAAAAATAATTGGGGAACACTATTCCGGCCAATTCTATGAATGTGCAATATTCAAAAGTGTGTTTTTTTTTTATTAGGCGACATTTTTCGAAATTTCGACTTTTGAAATTTTAAAAAGGACTTTGCTCTATTTTCCGAAAATGGTAGGTGATGGGCGAAAAAAATTATTGGGGAACACTATTCCGGCCATACCTATGAATGTCCAATATTCAAAAGTCGCAACAGTGTGTTTTTTTGAAAATAGGCTACATTTTTCCAAATTTGGACTTTTGAAATGTTAAATAGGACTTTGCTCCTTTTTCCGAAAATGGTAGGAGATGGTAAAAAACAACATATTTGGCCGGAAGGCCATCCCTATGAATGCCCAATATTTAAAAGTGTGTTTTTTTGACAATAGGCGACATTTTTCCAAATTTCGACTTTTGAAATTTTAAAAAGGACTTTGCTCCTTTTTCCGAAAATGGCAGGAGATGGGCGAAAAAACATTATTGGGGAACACTCTTCCGGCCATTTCTATGAATGTCCAATATTCAAAAGTCGCAAAAGTGTGTTTTTTTGAAAATAGGCGACATTTTTCCAAATTTCGACTTTTGAAATTTTAAAAAAGACTGCTCCTTTTTCTGAAAGTGGTAGAAGATGGGAGAAAAATAATTATTGGGGAACACTCTTCCGGCCAATTTTATGAATGTCCAATATTCAAAAGTGTGTTTTTTTTTATTAGGCGACATTTTTCGAAATTTCGACTTTTGAAATTTTAAAAAGGACTTTGCTCCTTTTTCCGAAAATGGTAGGCGATGGGCGAAAAAAATTATTGGGGAACACTATTCCGGCCATCCCTATGAATGTCCAATATTCAAAAGTCGCAACAGTGTGTTTTTTTGAAAATAGGCTACATTTTTCCAAATTTGGACTTTTGAAATGTTAAATAGGACTTTGCTCCTTTTTTTTCGAAAATGGTAGGAGATGGGCGAAAAAACATTATTGGGGAACACTCTTCCGGCCATTTCTATGAATGTCCAATATTCAAAAGTCGCAAAAGTGTTTTTTTTTTCAAATAGGCGACATTTTTCCATATATCGACTTTTGAAATTTTAAAAAGGACTTTGCTCCTTTTTCCGAAAATGGTAGGTGATGGGCGAAAAAAATTATTGGGGAACACTATTCCGGCCATCCCTATGAATGTCCAATATTCAAAAGTCGCAACAGTGTGTTTTTTTGAAAATAGGCTACATTTTTCCAAATTTGGACTTTTGATATGTTAAATAGGACTTTGCTCCTTTTTCCGAAAATGGTAGAAGATGGGAGAAAAAGAATTATTGGAGAACACTCTTCCGGCCATTTCTATGAATTTCCAATATTCTAAAGCCGCAAAAGTGTGTTTTTTTGAAAATAGGCCACATTTTTCCAAATTTCGACTTTTGAAATTTTAAAAAGGACTTTGCTCCTTTTTCCGAAAATGGCAGGAGATGGGCGAAAAAACATTATTGGGGAACACTCTTCCGGCCATTTTTATGAATGTCCAATATTCAAAAGTTGCAACAGTGTGTTTTTTTGAAAATAGGCGACATTTTTCCAAATTTCGACTTTTGAAATTTTAAAAAAGACTGCTCCTTTTTCTGAAAGTGGTAGAAGATGGGAGAAAAAGAATTATTGGGGAACACTCTTCCGGCCAATTTTATGAATGTCCAATATTCAAAAGTGTGTTTTTTTTTATTAGGCGACATTTTTCGAAATTTCGACTTTTGAAATTTTAAAAAGGACTTTGCTCCTTTTTCCGAAAATGGTAGGTGATGGGCGAAAAAAATTATTGGGGAACACTATTCCGGCCATCCCTATGAATGTCCAATATTCAAAAGTAGCAACAGTGTGTTTTTTTGAAAATAGGCTACATTTTTCCAAATTTGGACTTTTGAAATGTTAAATAGGACTTTGCTCCTTTTTCCGAAAATGGTAGGAGATGGTAAAAAACAAATTATTTGGCCGGAAGGCCATCCCTATGAATGCCCAATATTTAAAAGTGTGTTTTTTTGAAAATAGGCGACATTTTTCCAAATTTCGACTATTGAAATGTTAAAAAGGACTTTGCTCCTTTTTTCGAATATGGTAGGAGAGGGGCGAAAAAACATTATTGGGGAACACTATTCCGGCCATATCTATGAATGTCCAATATTCAAAAGTGTGTTTTTTTTATTAGGCGACATTTTTCCAAATTTCGACTTTTGAAATTATAAAAAGGACTTTGCTCCTTTTTCCGAAAATGGTAGAAAATTTGCGAATAAAAATTATTGAGGAACACTATTCCGGCCAATTCTATGAATGTCCAATATTCAAAAGTGTGTTTTTTTTTTTAGGCGACATTTATCCAAATTTCGACTTTTGAAATTGTAAAAAGGACTTTGCTCCTTTTTTCGAAAATGGTAGGAGATGGGCGAAAAAAAATTATTGGAGAACACTCTTCCGGCCATTTCTATGAATGTCCAATATTCAAAAGTCGCAAAAGTGTGTTTTTTTGACAATAGGCGACATTTTTCCAAATTTCGGCTTTTGAGATTTTAAAAAGGACTTTGCTCCTTTTTCCTAAAATGGTAGAAAATTTGCGAAAAAAAATAATTGGGGAACACTATTCCGGCCAATTCTATGAATGTGCAACATTCAAAAGTGTGTTTTTTTTTTTTAGGCGACATTTTTCCAAATTTCGACTTTTGAAATTGTAAAAAGGACTTTGCTCCTTTTTTTCGAAAATGGTAGGAGATGGGCGAAAAAAAATTATTGGAGAACACTTTTCCGGCCATTTCTATGAATGTCCAATATTCAAAAGTCGCAAAAGTGTGTTTTTTTGAAAATAGGTGACATTTTTCCAAATTTCGACTTTTGAAATGTTAAAAAGGAGTTTACTCCTTTTTCCGAAATTGGTAGAAGATGGGAGAAAAAGAATTATTGGAGAACACTCTTCCAGCCATTTCTATGAATTTCCAATATTCAAAAGTCGCAAAGTGTGTTTTTTTTGAAAATAGGCGACATTTTTCCAAATTTCGACTTTTGAAATTTTAAAAAAGACTGCTCCTTTTTCCGTAAGTGGTAGAAGATGGGAGAAAAAGAATTATTGGGGAACACTCTTCCGGCCATTTTTATAAATGTCCAATATTCAAAAGTGTGTTTTGGTGATGGGCGAAAAAAATTATTGGAGACACTCCTCAGGCCATTTCTATGAATGTCCAATATTCAAAAGTCGCAACAGTGTGTTTTTTTTCAAATAGGCGACATTTTTCCGAATTTCGACTTTTGAAATTTTAAAAAGGACTTTGCTCCTTTTTCCGAAAATGGTAAGTGATGGGCGAAAAAAATTATTGGAGAACACTCCTCAGGCCATTTCTATGAATGTCCAATATTTAAAAGTGTGTTTTGGTGATGGGCGAAAAAAATTATTGGAGACACTCCTCAGGCCATTTCTATGAATGTCCAATATTCAAAAGTCGCAACAGTGTGTTTTTTTGAAAATAGGGAACATTTTTCCAAATTTCGACTTTTGAAATGTTAAAAAGGACTTTGCTCCTTTTTTCGAATATGGTAGGAGAGGGGCGAAAAAACATTATTGGGGAACACTATTCCGGCCAATTCTATGAATGTCCAATATTCAAAAGTGTGTTTTTTTTTTATTAGGCGACATTTTTCCAAATTTCGACTTTTGAAATTATAAAAAGGACTTTGCTCCTTTTTCCGAAAATGGTAGAAAATTTGCGAAAAAAAATTATTGAGGAACACTATTCCGGCCAATTCTATGAATGTCCAATATTCAAAAGTGTGTTTTTTTTTATTAGGCGACATTTTTCCAAATTTCGACTTTTGAAATTGTAAAAAGGACTTTGCTCCTTTTTTCGAAAATGGTAGGAGCTGGGCGAAAAAAAATTATTGAAGAACACTCTTCCGGCCATTTCTATGAATGTCCAATATTCAAAAGTCGCAAAAGTGTGTTTTTTTTGACAATAGGCGACATTTTTCCAAATTTCGGCTTTTGAGATTTTAAAAAGGACTTTGCTCCTTTTTCCGAAAATGGTAGAAAATTTGCTAGAAAAAAAATTATTGGGGAACACTATTCCGGCCAATTCTATGAATGTCCAATATTCAAAAGTGTGTTTTTTTTTTATTAGGCGACATTTTTCCAAATTTCGACTTTTGAAATTGTAAAAAGGACTTTGCTCTTTTTTTCGAAAATGGTAGGAGATGGGCGAAAAAAAATTATTGGAGAACACTTTTCCGGCCATTTCTATGAATGTCCAATATTCAAAAGTCGCAAAAGTGTGTTTTTTTGAAAATAGGCGACATTTTTCCAAATTTCGACTTTTGAAATGTTAAAAAGGAGTTTACTTCTTTTTCCGAAATTGGTAGAAGATGGGAGAAAAAGAATTATTGGAGAACACTCTTCCGGCCATTTCTATGAATTTCCAATATTCAAAAGTCGCAAAAGTGTGTTTTTTTTTTTAAAATAGGCGACATTTTTCCAAATTTCGACTTTTGAAATTTTAAAAAAGACTGCTCCTTTTTCCGAAAGTGGTAGAAGATGGGAGAAAAAGAATTATTGGGGAACACTCTTCCGGCCATTTTTATAAATGTCCAATATTCAAAAGTGTGTTTTGGTGATGGGCGAAAAAAATTGTTGGAGACACTCCTCAGGCCATTTCTATGAATGTCCAATATTCAAAAGTCGCAACAGTGTGTTTTTTTTCAAATAGGCGACATTTTTCCGAATTTCGACTTTTGAAATTTTAAAAAGGACTTTGCTCCTTTTTCCGAAAATGGTAAGTGATGGGCGAAAAAAAATTATTGGAGAACACTTTTCCGGCCATTTCTATGAATGTCCAATATTCAAAAGTCCCAAAAGTGTGTTTTTTTTGAAAATAGGCGACATTTTTCCAAATTTCGACTTTTGAAATTTTAAAAAAGACTGCTCCTTTTTCCGAAAGTGGTAGAAGATGGGAGAAAAAGAATTATTGGGGAACACTCTTCCGGCCATTTTTATAAATGCCCAATATTCAAAAGTGTGTTTTGGTGATGGGCGAAAAAAATTATTGGAGACACTCCTCGGGCCATTTCTATGAATGTCCAATATTCAAAAGTCGCAACAGTGTGTTTTTTTTCAAATAGGCGACATTTTTCCGAATTTCGACTTTTGAAATTTTAAAAAGGACTTTGCTCCTTTTTCCGAAAATGGTAAGTGATGGGCGAAAAAAATTATTGGAGAACACTCCTCAGGCCATTTCTATGAATGTCCAATATTTAAAAGTGTGTTTTGGTGATGGGCGAAAAAAATTATTGGAGACACTCCTCAGGCCATTTCTTTGAATGTCCAATATTCAAAAGTCGCAACAGTGTGTTTTTTTGAAAATAGGCGACATTTTTCCAAATTTCGAATATTGAAATGTTAAAAAGGACTTTGCTCCTTTTTTCGAATATGGTAGGAGAGGGGCGAATAAACATTATTGGGGAACACTATTCCGGCCAATTCTATGAATGTCCAATATTCAAAAGTGTGTTTTTTTTATTAGGCGACATTTTTCCAAATTTCGACTTTTGAAATTATAAAAAGGACTTTGCTCTTTTTTCCGAAAATGGTAGAAAATTTGCGAAAAAAATTATTGAGGAACACTATTCCGGCCAATTCTATGAATGTCCAATATTCAGAAGTGTGTTTTTTTTTTATTAGGCGACATTTTTCCAAATTTCGACTTTTGAAATTGTAAAAAGGACTTTGCTCCTTTTTTCGAAAATGGTAGGAGATGGGCGAAAAAAAATTATTGGAGAACACTCTTCCGGCCATTTCTATGAATGTCCAATTTTCAAAAGTCGCAAAAGTGTGTTTTTTTGACAATAGGCGACATTTTTCCAAATTTCGGCTTTTGAGATTTTAAAAAGGACTTTGCTCCTTTTTCCGAAAACGGTAGAAAATTTGCTAAAAAAATTATTGGGGAACACTATTCCGGCCAATTCTATGAATGTCCAATATTCAAAAGTGTGTTTTTTTTTATTAGGCGACATTTTTCCAAATTTCGAATTTTGAAATTGTAAAAAGGACTTTGCTCTTTTTTTCGAAAATGGTAGGAGATGGGCGAAAAAAAATTATTGGAGAACACTTTTCCGGCCATTTCTATGAATGCCCAATATTCAAAAGTCGCAAAAGTGTGTTTTTTTGAAAATAGGCGACATTTTTCCAAATTTCGACTTTTGAAATGTTAAAAAGGAGTTTACTCTTTTTTCCGAAATTGGTAGAAGATGGGAGAAAAAGAATTATTGGAGAACACTCTTCCGGCCATTTCTATGAATTTCCAATATTCAAAAGTCGCAAAAGTGTGTTTTTTATGAAAATAGGCGACATTTTTCCAAATTTCGACTTTTGAAATTTTAAAAAAGACTGCTCCTTTTTCCGAAAGTGGTAGAAGATGGGAGAAAAAGAATTATTGGGGAACACTCTTCCTGCCATTTTTATAAATGTCCAATATTCAAAAGTGTGTTTTGGTGATGGGCGAAAAAAATTATTGGAGACACTCCTCAGGCCATTTCTATGAATGTCCAATATTCAAAAGTCGCAACAGTGTGTTTTTTTTCAAATAGGCGACATTTTTCCGAATTTCGACTTTTGAAATTTTAAAAAGGACTTTTCTCCTTTTTCCGAAAATAATAAGTGATGGGCGAAAAAAATTATTGGAGAACACTCCTCAGGCCATTTCTATGAATGTCCAATATTTAAAAGTGTGTTTTTTTGACAATAGGCGACATTTTTCCAAATTTCGACTATTGAAATTTTAAAAAGGACTTTGCTCCTTTTTCCGAAAATGGCAGGAGATGGGCGAAAAAACATTATTGGGGAACACTCTTCCGGCCATTTCTATGAATGTCCAATATTCAAAAGTCGCAAAAGTGTGTTTTTTTGAAAATAAGCGACATTTTTCCAAATTTCGACTATTGAAATGTTAAAAAGGACTTTGCTCCTTTTTTCGAATATGGTAGGAGAGGGGCGAAAAAAAATTATTGGAGAACACTTTTCCGGCCATTTCTATGAATGTCCAATATTCAAAAGTCGCAAAAGTGTGTTTTTTTGAAAATAGCGACATTTTTCCGAATTTCGACTTTTGAAATTTTAAAAAGGACTTTTCTCCTTTTTCCGAAAATGGTAAGTGATGGGCGAAAAAAATTATTGGAGAACACTCCTCAGGCCATTTCTATGAATGTCCAATATTTAAAAGTGTGTTTTTTTGACAATAGGCGACATTTTTCCAAATTTCGACTTTTGAAATTTTAAAAAGGACTTTGCTCCTTTTTCCGAAAATGGCAGGAGATGGGCGAAAAAACATTATTGGGGAACACTCTTCCGGCCATTTCTATGAATGTCCAATATTCAAAAGTCGCAAAAGTGTGTTTTTTTGAAAATAAGCGACATTTTTCCAAATTTCGACTATTGAAATGTTAAAAAGGACTTTGCTCCTTTTTTCGAATATGGTAGGAGAGGGGCGAAAAAAAATTATTGGAGAACACTTTTCCGGCCAATTCTATGAATGTCCAATATTCAAAAGTGTGTTTTTTTTTTTATTAGGCGACATTTTTCCAAATTTCGACTTTTGAAATTATAAAAAGGACTTTGCTCCTTTTTCCGAAAATGGTAGAAAATTTGGGAAAAAAAATTATTGAGGTACACTATTCCGGCCAATTCTATGAATGTCCAATATTCAAAAGTGTGTTTTTTTTTTTATTAGGCGACATTTTTCCAAATTTCGACTTTTGAAATTTTAAAAAGGACTTTGCTCCTTTTTTCGAAAATGGTAGGAGATGGGCGAAAAAAAATTATTGAAGAACACTCTTCCGGCCATTTCTATGAATGTCCAATATTCAAAAGTCGCAAAAGTGTGTTTTTTTGACAATAGGCGACATTTTTCCAAATTTCGGCTTTTGAGATTTTAAAAAGGACTTTGCTCCTTTTTCCGAAAATGGTAGAAAATTTGCGAAAACAAATTATTGGGGAACACTATTCCGGCCAATTCTATGAATGTCCAAAATTCAAAAGTGTGTTTTTTTTTTATTAGGCGACATTTTTCCAAATTTCGACTTTTGAAATTGTAAAAAGGACTTTGCTCTTTTTTTCGAAATTGGTAGGAGATGGGCGAAAAAAAATTATTGGAGAACACTTTTCCGGCCATTTCTATGAATGTCCAATATTCAAAAGTCGCAAAAGTGTGTTTTTTTGAAAATAGCGACATTTTTCCAAATTTCGACTTTTGAAATGTTAAAAAGGAGTTTACTCCTTTTTCCGAAATTGGTAGAAGATGGGAGAAAAAGAATTATTGGAGAACACTCTTCCGGCCATTTCTATGAATGTCCAATATTCAAAAGTCGCAAAAGTGTGTTTTTTTTGAAAATAGGCGACATTTTTCCAAATTTCGACTTTTGAAATTTTAAAAAAGACTTTGCTCTTTTTTTCGAAAATGGTAGGAGATGGGCGAAAAAAAATTATTGGAGAACACTTTTCCGGCCATTTCTATGAATATTCAAAAGTCGCAAAAGTGTGTTTTTTTTGAAAATAGGCGACATTTTTCCAAATTTCGACTTTTGAAATTTTAAAAAAGACTGCTCCTTTTTCCGAAAGTGGTAGAAGATGGGAGAAAAAGAATTATTGGGGAACACTCTTCCGGCCATTTTTATAAATGTCCAATATTCAAAAGTGTGTTTTGGTGATGGGCGAAAAAAATTATTGGAGAACACTTTTCCGGCCATTTCTATGAATGTCCAATATTCAAAAGTCGCAAAAGTGTGTTTTTTTGAAAATAGCGACATTTTTCCAAATTTCGACTTTTGAAATGTTAAAAAGGAGTTTACTCCTTTTTCCGAAATTGGTAGAAGATGGGAGAAAAAGAATTATTGGAGAACACTTTTCCGGCCATTTCTATGAATGTCCAATATTCAAAAGTCGCAAAAGTGTGTTTTTTTGAAAATAGCGACATTTTTCCAAATTTCGACTTTTGAAATGTTAAAAAGGACTTTGCTCTTTTTTTCGAAAATGGTAGGAGATGGGCGAAAAAAAATTATTGGAGAACACTTTTCCGGCCATTTCTATGAATGTCCAATATTCAAAAGTCGCAAAAGTGTGTTTTTTTTTTAAATAGGCGACATTTTTCCAAATTTCGACTTTTGAAATTTTAAAAAAGACTGCTCCTTTTTCCGAAAGTGGTAGAAGATGGGAGAAACAGAATTATTGGGGAACACTCTTCCGGCCATTTTTATAAATGTCCAATATTCAAAAGTGTGTTTTGGTGATGGGCGAAAAAAATTATTGGAGAACACTTTTCCGGCCATTTCTATGAATGTCCAATATTCAAAAGTCGCAAAAGTGTGTTTTTTTGAAAATAGGCGACATTTTTCCAAATTTCGACTTTTGAAATGTTAAAAAGGACTTTGCTCCTTTTTCCGAAAATGGTAAGTGATGGGCGAAAAAAATTATTGGAGAACACTCCTCAGGCCATTTCTATGAATGTCCAATATTCAAAAGTCGCAAAAGTGTGTTTTTTTGAAAATAGGCGACATTTTTCCAAATTTCGACTATTGAAATGTTAAAAAGGACTTTGCTCCTTTTTTCGAATATGGTAGGAGAGGGGCGAAAAAACATTATTGGGGAACACTATTCCGGCCAATTCTATGAATGTCCAATATTCAAAAGTGTGTTTTTTTTTTATTAGGCGACATTTTTCCAAATTTCGACTTTTGAAATTATAAAAAGGACTTTGCTCCTTTTTCCGAAAATGGTAGAAAATTTGCGAAAAAAAATTATTGAGGAACACTATTCCGGCCAATTCTATGAATGTCCAATATTCAAAAGTGTGTTTTTTTGACATTAGGCGACATTTTTCCAAATTTCGACTTTTGAAATTGTAAAAAGGACTTTGCTCCTTTTTTCGAAATTGGTAGGAGATGGGCGAAAAAAAATTATTGGAGAACACTCTTCCGGCCATTTCTATGAATGTCCAATATTCAAAAGTCGCAAAAGTGTGTTTTTTTGAAAATAGGCGACATTTTTCCAAATTCCGACTTTTGAAATGTTAAAAAGGAGTTTACTCTTTTTTCCGAAATTGGTAGAAGATGGGAGAAAAAGAATTATTGGAGAACACTCTTCCGGCCATTTCTATGAATTTCCAATATTCAAAAGTCGCAAAAGTGTGTTTTTTTTGAAAATAGGCGACATTTTTCCAAATTTCGACTTTTGAAATTTTAAAAAAGACTGCTCCTTTTTCCGAAAGTGGTAGAAGATGGGAGAAAAAGAATTATTGGGGAACACTCTTCCGGCCATTTTTATAAATGTCCAATATTCAAAAGTGTGTTTTGGTGATGGGCGAAAAAAATTATTGGAGACACTCCTCAGGCCATTTCTATGAATGTCCAATATTCAAAAGTCGCAACAGTGTGTTTTTTTTCAAATAGGCGACATTTTTCCGAATTTCGACTTTTGAAATTTTAAAAAGGACTTTTCTCCTTTTTCCGAAAATGGTAAGTGATGGGCGAAAAAAATTATTGGAGAACACTCCTCAGGCCATTTCTATGAATGTCCAATATTTAAAAGTGTGTTTTTTTGACAATAGGCGACATTTTTCCAAATTTCGACTTTTGAAATTTTAAAAAGGACTTTGCTCCTTTTTCCGAAAATGGCAGGAGATGGGCGAAAAAACATTATTGGGGAACACTCTTCCGGCCATTTCTATGAATGTCCAATATTCAAAAGTCGCAAAAGTGTGTTTTTTTGAAAATAAGCGACATTTTTCCAAATTTCGACTATTGAAATGTTAAAAAGGACTTTGCTCCTTTTTTCGAATATGGTAGGAGAGGGGCGAAAAAATATTATTGGGGAACACTATTCCGGCCAATTCTATGAATGTCCAATATTCAAAAGTGTGTTTTTTTTTTTATTAGGCGACATTTTTCCAAATTTCGACTTTTGAAATTATAAAAAGGACTTTGCTCCTTTTTCCGAAAATGGTAGAAAATTTGGGAAAAAAAATTATTGAGGAACACTATTCCGGCCAATTCT
This sequence comes from Epicampocera succincta, assembly GCA_932526305.1. Lineage (NCBI taxonomy): Eukaryota > Metazoa > Arthropoda > Insecta > Diptera > Tachinidae > Epicampocera > Epicampocera succincta. The sequence goes on from OW052034.1 coordinate 48,335,292, forward strand.
ATGAATGTCCAATATTCAAAAGTGTGTTTTTTTTATTAGGCGAAATTTTTCCAAATTTCGACTTTTGAAATTGTAAAAAGGACTTTGCTCCTTTTTTCGAAAATGGTAGGAGATGGGCGAAAAAAAATTATTGGAGAACACTCTTCCGGCCATTTCTATGAATGTCCAATATTCAAAAGTCGCAAAAGTGTTTTTTTTTGACAATAGGCGACATTTTTCCAAATTTCGGCTTTTGAGATTTTAAAAAGGACTTTGCTCCTTTTTCCGAAAATGGTAGAAAATTTGCGAAAAAAAATTATTGGGGAACACTATTCCGGCCAATTCTATGAATGTCCAAAATTCAAAAGTGTGTTTTTTTTTATTAGGCGACATTTTTCCAAATTTCGACTTTTGAAATGTTAAAAAGGAGTTTACTCCTTTTTCCGAAATTGGTAGAAGATGGGAGAAAAAGAATTATTGGAGAACACTCTTCCGGACATTTCTATGAATTTCCAGTATTCAAAAGTCGCAAAAGTGTGTTTTTTTTGAAAATAGGCGAAATTTTTTCAAATTTCGACTTTTGAAATTTTAAAAAAGACTGCTCCTTTTTCCGAAAGTGGTAGAAGATGGGAGAAAAAGAATTATTGGGGAACACTCTTCCGGCCATTTTTATAAATGTCCAATATTCAAAAGTGTGTTTTGGTGATGGGCGAAAAAAATTATTGGAGAACACTTTTCCGGCCATTTCTATGAATGTCCAATATTCAAAAGTCGCAAAAGTGTGTTTTTTTGAAAATAGGCGACATTTTTCCAAATTTCGACTTTTGAAATGTTAAAAAGGAGTTTACTCTTTTTTCCGAAATTGGTAGAAGATGGGAGAAAAAGAATTATTGGAGAACACTCTTCCGGCCATTTCTATGAATTTCCAATATTCAAAAGTCGCAAAAGTTTGTCTTTTTGAAAATAGGCGACATTTTTCCAAATTTCGACTTTTGAAATTTTAAAAAAGACTGCTCCTTTTTCCGAAAGTGGTAGAAGATGGGAGAAAAAGAATTATTGGGGAACACTCTTCCGGCCATTTTTATAAATGTCCAATATTCAAAAGTGTGTTTTGGTGATGGGCGAAAAAAATTATTGGAGACACTCCTCAGGCCATTTCTATGAATGTCCAATATTCAAAAGTCGCAACAGTGTGTTTTTTTTCAAATAGGCGACATTTTTCCGAATTTCGACTTTTGAAATTTTAAAAAGGACTTTGCTCCTTTTTCCGAAAATGGTAAGTGATGGGCGAAAAAAATTATTGGAGAACACGCCTCAGGCCATTTCTATGAATGTCCAATATTCAAAAGTCGCAAAAGTGTGTTTTTTTGAAAATAGGCGACATTTTTCCAAATTTCGACTATTGAAATATTAAAAAGGACTTTGCTCCTTTTTTCGAATATGGTAGGAGAGGGGCGAAAAAACATTATTGGGGAACACTATTCCGGCCAATTCTATGAATGTCCAATATTCAAAAGTGTGTTTTTTTTTTATTAGGCGACATTTTTCCAAATTTCGACTTTTGAAATTATAAAAAGGACTTTGCTCCTTTTTCCGAAAATGGTAGAAAATTTGCGAAAAAAAATTATTGAGGAACACTATTCCGGCCAGTTCTATGAATGTCCAATATTCAAAAGTGTGTTTTTTTGACATTAGGCGACATTTTTCCAAATTTCGACTTTTGAAATTGTAAAAAGGACTTTGCTCCTTTTTTCGAAATTGGTAGGAGATGGGCGAAAAAAAATTATTGGAGAACACTCTTCCGGCCATTTCTATGAATGTCCAATATTCAAAAGTCGCAAAAGTGTGTTTTTTTGAAAATAGGCGACATTTTTCCAAATTTCGACTTTTGAAATGTTAAAAAGGAGTTTACTCTTTTTTCCGAAATTGGTAGAAGATGGGAGAAAAAGAATTATTGGAGAACACTCTTCCGGCCATTTCTATGAATTTCCAATATTCAAAAGTCGCAAAAGTGTGTTTTTTTTGAAAATAGGCGACATTTTTCCAAATTTCGACTTTTGAAATTTTAAAAAAGACTGCTCCTTTTTCCGAAAGTGGTAGAAGATGGGAGAAAAAGAATTATTGGGGAACACTCTTCCGGCCATTTTTATAAATGTCCAATATTCAAAAGTGTGTTTTGGTGATGGGCGAAAAAAATTATTGGAGACACTCCTCAGGCCATTTCTATGAATGTCCAATATTCAAAAGTCGCAACAGTGTGTTTTTTTTCAAATAGGCGACATTTTTCCGAATTTCGACTTTTGAAATTTTAAAAAGGACTTTTCTCCTTTTTCCGAAAATGGTAAGTGATGGGCGAAAAAAATTATTGGAGAACACTCCTCAGGCCATTTCTATGAATGTCCAATATTTAAAAGTGTGTTTTTTTGACAATAGGCGACATTTTTCCAAATTTCGACTTTTGAAATTTTAAAAAGGACTTTGCTCCTTTTTCCGAAAATGGCAGGAGATGGGCGAAAAAACATTATTGGGGAACACTCTTCCGGCCATTTCTATGAATGTCCAATATTCAAAAGTCGCAAAAGTGTGTTTTTTTGAAAATAAGCGACATTTTTCCAAATTTCGACTATTGAAATGTTAAAAAGGACTTTGCTCCTTTTTTCGAATATGGTAGGAGAGGGGCGAAAAAATATTATTGGGGAACACTATTCCGGCCAATTCTATGAATGTCCAATATTCAAAAGTGTGTTTTTTTTTTATTAGGCGACATTTTTCCAAATTTCGACTTTTGAAATTATAAAAAGGACTTTGCTCCTTTTTCCGAAAATGGTAGAAAATTTGGGAAAAAAAATTATTGAGGAACACTATTCCGGCCAATTCTATGAATGTCCAATATTCAAAAGTGTGTTTTTTTTATTAGGCGACATTTTTCCAAATTTCGACTTTTGAAATTGTAAAAAGGACTTTGCTCCTTTTTTCGAAAATGGTAGGAGATGGGCGAAAAAAAATTATTGGAGAACACTCTTCCGGCCATTTCTATGAATGTCCAATATTCAAAAGTCGCAAAAGTGTTTTTTTTTTTGACAATAGGCGACATTTTTCCAAATTTCGGCTTTTGAGATTTTAAAAAGGACTTTGCTCCTTTTTCCGAAAATGGTAGAAAATTTGCGAAAAAAAATTATTGGGGAACACTATTCCGGCCAATTCTATGAATGTCCAAAATTCAAAAGTGTGTTTTTTTTTATTAGGCGACATTTTTCCAAATTTCGACTTTTGAAATTGTAAAAAGGACTTTGCTCTTTTTTTCGAAAATGGTAGGAGATGGGCGAAAAAAAATTATTGGAGAACACTTTTCCGGCCATTTCTATGAATGTCCAATATTCAAAAGTCGCAAAAGTGTGTTTTTTGAAAATAGCGACATTTTTCCAAATTTCGACTTTTGAAATGTTAAAAAGGAGTTTACTCCTTTTTCCGAAATTGGTAGAAGATGGGAGAAAAAGAATTATTGGAGAACACTCTTCCGGCCATTTCTATGAATTTCCAGTATTCAAAAGTCGCAAAAGTGTGTTTTTTTTGAAAATAGGCGAAATTTTTTCAAATTTCGACTTTTGAAATTTTAAAAAAGACTGCTCCTTTTTCCGAAAGTGGTAGAAGATGGGAGAAAAAGAATTATTGGGGAACACTCTTCCGGCCATTTTTATAAATGTCCAATATTCAAAAGTGTGTTTTGGTGATGGGCGAAAAAAATTATTGGAGAACACTTTTCCGGCCATTTCTATGAATGTCCAATATTCAAAAGTCGCAAAAGTGTGTTTTTTTGAAAATAGGCGACATTTTTCCAAATTTCGACTTTTGAAATGTTAAAAAGGAGTTTACTCTTTTTTCCGAAATTGGTAGAAGATGGGAGAAAAAGAATTATTGGAGAACACTCTTCCGGCCATTTCTATGAATTTCCAATATTCAAAAGTCGCAAAAGTTTGTCTTTTTGAAAATAGGCGACATTTTTCCAAATTTCGACTTTTGAAATTTTAAAAAAGACTGCTCCTTTTTCCGAAAGTGGTAGAAGATGGGAGAAAAAGAATTATTGGGGAACACTCTTCCGGCCATTTTTATAAATGTCCAATATTCAAAAGTGTGTTTTGGTGATGGGCGAAAAAAATTATTGGAGACACTCCTCAGGCCATTTCTATGAATGTCCAATATTCAAAAGTCGCAACAGTGTGTTTTTTTTCAAATAGGCGACATTTTTCCGAATTTCGACTTTTGAAATTTTAAAAAGGACTTTGCTCCTTTTTCCGAAAATGGTAAGTGATGGGCGAAAAAAATTATTGGAGAACACGCCTCAGGCCATTTCTATGAATGTCCAATATTCAAAAGTCGCAAAAGTGTGTTTTTTTGAAAATAGGCGACATTTTTCCAAATTTCGACTATTGAAATATTAAAAAGGACTTTGCTCCTTTTTTCGAATATGGTAGGAGAGGGGCGAAAAAACATTATTGGGGAACACTATTCCGGCCAATTCTATGAATGTCCAATATTCAAAAGTGTGTTTTTTTTTTATTAGGCGACATTTTTCCAAATTTCGACTTTTGAAATTATAAAAAGGACTTTGCTCCTTTTTCCGAAAATGGTAGAAAATTTGCGAAAAAAAATTATTGAGGAACACTATTCCGGCCAGTTCTATGAATGTCCAATATTCAAAAGTGTGTTTTTTTTTATTAGGCGACATTTTTCCAAATTTCGACTTTTGAAATTGTAAAAAGGACTTTGCTCCTTTTTTCGAAAATGGTAGGAGATGGGCGAAAAAAAATTATTGGAGAACACTCTTCCGGCCATTTCTATGAATGTCCAATATTCAAAAGTCGCAAAAGTGTGTTTTTTTTGACAATAGGCGACATTTTTCCAAATTTCGACTTTTGATATGTTAAATAGGACTTTGCTCTTTTTTTCGAAAATGGTAGGAGATGGGCGAAAAAAAATTATTGGAGAACACTTTTCCGGCCATTTCTATGAATGTCCAATATTCAAAAGTCGCAAAAGTGTGTTTTTTTGAAAATAGGCGACATTTTTCCAAATTTCGATTTCTGAAATGTTAAAAAGGAGTTTACTCCTTTTTCCGAAATTGGTAGAAGATGGGAGAAAAAGAATTATTGGAGAACACTCTTCCGGCCATTTCTATGAATTTCCAATATTCAAAAGTCGCAAAAGTGTTTTTTTTTTTGAAAATAGGCGACATTTTTCCAAATTTCAACTTTTGAAATTTTAAAAAAGACTGCTCCTTTTTCCGAAAGTGGTAGAAGATGGGAGAAAAAGAATTATTGGGGAACACTCTTCCGGCCATTTTTATAAATGTCAAATATTCAAAAGTGTGTTTTGGTGATGGGCGAAAAAAATTATTGGAGACACTCCTCAGGCCATTTCTATGAATGTCCAATATTCAAAAGTCGCAACAGTGTGTTTTTTTTCAAATAGGCGACATTTTTCCGAATTTCGACTTTTGAAATGTTAAAAAGGAGTTTACTCTTTTTTTTAGAAATTGGTAGAAGATGGGAGAAAAAGAATTATTGGAGAACACTCTTCCGGCCATTTCTATGAATTTCCAATATTCAAAAGTCGCAAAAGTTTGTCTTTTTGAAAATAGGCGACATTTTTCCAAATTTCGACTTTTGAAATTTTAAAAAAGACTGCTCCTTTTTCCGAAAGTGGTAGAAGATGGGAGAAAAAGAATTATTGGGGAACACTCTTCCGGCCATTTTTATAAATGTCCAATATTCAAAAGTGTGTTTTGGTGATGGGCGAAAAAAATTATTGGAGACACTCCTCAGGCCATTTCTATGAATGTCCAATATTCAAAAGTCGCAACAGTGTGTTTTTTTTCAAATAGGCGACATTTTTCCGAATTTCGACTTTTGAAATTTTAAAAAGGACTTTGCTCCTTTTTCCGAAAATGGTAAGTGATGGGCGAAAAAAATTATTGGAGAACACGCCTCAGGCCATTTCTATGAATGTCCAATATTCAAAAGTCGCAAAAGTGTGTTTTTTTGAAAATAGGCGACATTTTTCCAAATTTCGACTATTGAAATGTTAAAAAGGACTTTGCTCCTTTTTTCGAATATGGTAGGAGAGGGGCGAAAAAACATTTTTGGGAAACACTATTCCGGCCAATTCTATGAATGTCCAATATTCAAAAGTGTGTTTTTTTTTTATTAGGCGACATTTTTCCAAATTTCGACTTTTGAAATTATAAAAAGGACTTTGCTCCTTTTTCCGAAAATGGTAGAAAATTTGCGAAAAAAAATTATTGAGGAACACTATTCCGGCCAGTTCTATGAATGTCCAATATTCAAAAGTGTGTTTTTTTTTATTAGGCGACATTTTTCCAAATTTCGACTTTTGAAATTGTAAAAAGGACTTTGCTCCTTTTTTCGAAAATGGTAGGAGATGGGCGAAAAAAAAATATTGGAGAACACTCTTCCGGCCATTTCTATGAATGTCCAATATTCAAAAGTCGCAAAAGTGTGTTTTTTTTGACAATAGGCGACATTTTTCCAAATTTGGACTTTTGATATGTTAAATAGGACTTTGCTCTTTTTTTCGAAAATGGTAGGAGATGGGCGAAAAAAAATTTTTGGAGAACACTTTTCCGGCCATTTCTATGAATGTCCAATACTCAAAAGTCGCAAAAGTGTATTTTTTTGAAAATAGGCGACATTTTTCCAAATTTCGACTTTTGAAATGTTAAAAAGGAGTTTACTCCTTTTTCCGAAATTGGTAGAAGATGGGAGAAAAAGAATTATTGGAGAACACTCTTCCGGCCATTTCTATGAATTTCCAATATTCAAAAGTCGCAAAAGTGTGTTTTTTTTTTGAAAATAGGCGACATTTTTCCAAATTTCGACTTTTGAAATTTTAAAAAAGACTGCTCCTTTTTCCGAAAGTGGTAGAAGATGGGAGAAAAAGAATTATTGGGGAACACTCTTCCGGCCATTTTTATAAATGTCCAATATTCAAAAGTGTGTTTTGGTGATGGGCGAAAAAAATTATTGGAGACACTCCTCAGGCCATTTCTATGAATGTCCAATATTCAAAAGTCGCAACAGTGTGTTTTTTTTCAAATAGGCGACATTTTTCCGAATTTCGACTTTTGAAATTTTAAAAAGGACTTTGCTCCTTTTTCCGAAAATGGTAAAAATTTTGCGAAAAAAAATTATTGGGGAACACTATTCCGGCCATCCCTATCAATGTCCAATATTCAAAAGTGTGTTTTTTTGACAATAGGCGACATTTTTCCAAATTTCGACTTTTGAAATTTTAAAAAGGACTTTGCTCCTTTTTCCGAAAATGGTAAGTGATGGGCGAAAAAAATTATTAGAGAACACTATTCAGGCCATTTCTATGAATGTCCAATATTCAAAAGCCGCAAAAGTGTGTTTTTTTTTTCAAATAGGCGACATTTTCCCAAATATCGACTTTTGAAATTTTAAAAAGGACTTTGCTCCTTTTTCCGAAAATGGTAGGTGATGGGCGAAAAAAATTATTGGGGAACACTATTCCGGCCATCCCTATGAATGTCCAATATTCAAAAGTGTGTTTTTTTTAAATTGGCGACATTTTTCCAAATTTCGACTTTTGAAATTTTAAAAAGGAATTTGCTCCTTTTTTTCGAAAATGGTAGGAGATGGTCGAAAAAACATTATTGGGGAACACTCTTCCGGCCAATTCTATGAATGTCCAATATTCAAAAGTTGCAACAGTGTGTTTTTTTGAAAACAGTCGACAAAATTTCAACTTTTGAAATTTTAAAAAAGACTCCTCCTTTTTCCGAAAATAGTAGGTGATGGGCGAAAAAAATTATTGGAGACACTCCTCAGGCCATTTCTATGAATGTCCAATATTCAAAAGTCGCAACAGTGTGTTTTTTTTCAAATAGGCGACATATTTCCGAATTTAAACTTTTGAAATTTTAAAAAGGACTTTGCTCCTTTTTCCGAAAATGGTAGAAAATTTGCGAAAAAAAATTATTGGGGAACACTATTCCGTCCATCCCTATCAATGTCCAATATTCAAAAGTGTGTTTTTTTGACATTAGGCGACATATTTCCAAATTTCGACTTTTGAAATTTTAAAAAGGACTTTGCTCCTTTTTCCGAAAATGTTAAGTGATGGGCGAAAAAAATTATTAGAGAACACTTTCAGGCCATTTCTATGAATGTCCAATATTCAAAAGCCGCAAAAGTGTGTTTTTTTTTCAAATAGGCGACATTTTTCCAAATATCGACTTTTGAAATTTTAAAAAGGACTTTGCTCCTTTTTCCGAAAATGGTAGGCGATGGGCGAAAAAAATTATTGGGGAACACTATTCCGGCCATCCCTATGAATGTCCAATATTAAAAAGTCGCAACAGTGTTTTTTTTTGAAAATAGGCTACATTTTTCCAAATTTGGACTTTTGAAATGTTAAATAGGACTTTGCTCCTTTTTCCGAAAATGGTAGGAGATGGGAAAAAACAAATTATTTGGACGGAAGGCCATCCCTATGAATGTCCAATATTCGAAAGTGTGTTTTTTTGACAATAGGCGACATTTTTCCAAATTTCGACTTTTGAAATTTTAAAAAGGACTTTGCTCCTTTTTCCGAAAATGGTAAGTGATGGGCGAAAAAAATTATTAGAGAACACTATTCAGGCCATTTCTATGAATGTCCAATATTCAAAAAACGCAAAAGTAATTTTTTTTTTCAAATAGGCGACATTTTTCCAAATTTGGACTTTTGAAATGTTAAATAGGACTTTGCTCCTTTTTCCGAAAATGGTAAGTGATGGGCGAAAAAAATTATTGGAGAACACGCCTCAGGCCATTTCTATGAATGTCCAATATTCAAAAGTGTGTTTTTTTTAAATTGGCGACATTTTTCCAAATTTCGACTTTTGAAATTTTAAAAAGGAATTTGCTCCTTTTTTTCGAAAATGGTAGGAGATGGGCGAAAAAACATTATTGGGGAACACTCTTCCGGCCAATTCTATGAATGTCCAATATTCAAAAGTTGCAACAGTGTGTTTTTTTGAAAATAGTCGACAAAATTTCAACTTTTGAAATTTTAAAAAAGACTCCTCCTTTTTCCGAAAATAGTAGGTGATGGGCGAAAAAAATTATTGGAGACACTCCTCAGGCCATTTCTATGAATGTCCAATATTCAAAAGTCGCAACAGTGTGTTTTTTTTCAAATAGGCGACATATTTCCGAATTTCGACTTTTGAAATTTTAAAAAGGACTTTGCTCCTTTTTCCGAAAATGGTAGAAAATTTGCGAAAAAAAATTATTGGGGAACACTATTCCGTCCATCCCTATCAATGTCCAATATTCAAAAGTGTGTTTTTTTGACATTAGGCGACATTTTTCCAAATTTCGACTTTTGAAATTTTAAAAAGGACTTTGCTCCTTTTTCCGAAAATGTTAAGTGATGGGCGAAAAAAATTATTAGAGAACACTTTCAGGCCATTTCTATGAATGTCCAATATTCAAAAGCCGCAAAAGTGTGTTTTTTTTTCAAATAGGCGACATTTTTCCAAATATCGACTTTTGAAATTTTAAAAAGGACTTTGCTCCTTTTTCCGAAAATGGTAGGTGATGGGCGAAAAAAATTATTGGGGAACACTATTCCGGCCATCCCTATGAATGTCCAATATTAAAAAGTCGCAACAGTGTTTTTTTTTGAAAATAGGCTACATTTTTCCAAATTTGGACTTTTGAAATGTTAAATAGGACTTTGCTCCTTTTTCCGAAAATGGTAGGAGATGTAAAAAAAAACAAATTATTTGGACGGAAGGTTATCCCTATGAATGTCCAATATTCGAAAGTGTGTTTTTTTGACAATAGGCGACATTTTTCCAAATTTCGACTTTTGAAATTTTAAAAAGGACTTTGCTCCTTTTTCCGAAAATGGTAAGTGATGGGCGAAAAAAATTATTAGAGAACACTTTCAGGCCATTTCTATGAATGTCCAATATTCAAAAGCCGCAAAAGTGTGTTTTTTTTTCAAATAGGCGACATTTTTCCAAATATCGACTTTTGAAATTTTAAAAAGGACTTTGCTCCTTTTTCCGAAAGTGGTAGGTGATGGGCGAAAAAAATTATTGGGGAACACTATTCCGGCCATCCCTATGAATGTCCAATATTAAAAAGTCGCAACAGTGTTTTTTTTTGAAAATAGGCTACATTTTTCCAAATTTGGACTTTTGAAATGTTAAATAGGACTTTGCTCCTTTTTCCGAAAATGGTAGGAGATGGGAAAAAACAAATTATTTGGACGGAAGGCCATCCCTATGAATGTCCAATATTCGAAAGTGTGTTTTTTTGACAATAGGCGACATTTTTCCAAATTTCGACTTTTGAAATTTTAAAAAGGACTTTGCTCCTTTTTCCGAAAATGGTAAGTGATGGGCGAAAAAAATTATTAGAGAACACTATTCAGGCCATTTCTATGAATGTCCAATATTCAAAAAACGCAAAAGTAAATTTTTTTTTCAAATAGGCGACATTTTTCCAAATTTGGACTTTTGAAATGTTAAATAGGACTTTGCTCCTTTTTCCGAAAATGGTACGAGATAGTAAAAAACAAGTTATTTGGCCGGAAGGCCATCCCTATGAATGTCCAATATTCAAAAGTCGCAACAGTGTGTTTTTTTTCAAATAGGCGACATTTTTCCGAATTTCGACTTTTGAAATTTTAAAAAGGACTTTGCTCCTTTTTCCGAAAATGGTAGAAAATTTGAGAAAAAAAATTATTGGGGAACACTATTCCAGCCATCCCTATGAATGTCCAATATTCAAAAGTGTGTTTTTTTTTTTTCAAATAGGCGAAATTTTTCCAAATTTCGACTATTGAAATGTTAAAAAGGACTTTGCTCCTTTTTTCGAATATGGTAGGAGATGGGCGAAAAAACATTATTGGGGAACACTATTCCGGCCAATTCTATGAATGTCCAATATTCAAAAGTGTGTTTTTTTTTGATTAGGCGACATTTTTCCAAATTTCGACTTTTGAAATTATAAAAAGGACTTTGCTCCTTTTTCCGAAAATGTTAGAAAATTTGAGAAAAAAAATTATTGAGGAACACTATTCCGGCTAATTCTATGAATGTCCAATATTCAAAAGTGTGTTTTTTTTTTATTAGGCGACATTTTTCCAAATTTCGACTTTTGAAATTGTAAAAAGGACTTTGCTCCTTTTTATGAAAATGGTAGGAGATGGGCGAAAAAAAATTATTGGAGAACACTCTTCCGGCCATTTCTATGAATGTCCAATATTCAAAAGTCGCAAAAGTGTGTTTTTTTGACAAAAGGCGACATTTTTCCAAATTTCGGCTTTTGAGATTTTAAATAGGACTTTGCTCCTTTTTCCGAAAATGGTACGAGATAGTAAAAAACAAGTTATTTGGCCGGAAGGCCATCCCTATGAATGTCCAATATTCAAAAGTCGCAACAGTGTGTTTTTTTTCAAATAGGCGACATTTTTCCGAATTTCGACTTTTGAAATTTTAAAAAGGACTTTGCTCCTTTTTCCGAAAATGGTAGAAAATTTGAGAAAAAAAATTATTGGGGAACACTATTCCAGCCATCCCTATGAATGTCCAATATTCAAAAGTGTGTTTTTTTTTTTTCAAATAGGCGAAATTTTTCCAAATTTCGACTATTGAAATGTTAAAAAGGACTTTGCTCCTTTTTTCGAAAATGGTAGGAGATGGGCGAAAAAAAATTATTGGAGAACACTCTTCCGGCCATTTCTATGAATGTCCAATATTCAAAAGTCGCAAAAGTGTGTTTTTTTGACAAAAGGCGACATTTTTCCAAATTTCGGCTTTTGAGATTTTAAAAAGGACTTTGCTCCTTTTTCCGAAAATGGTAGAAAATTTGCAAAAAAAAATTAATGGGGAACACTATTCCGGCCAATTCTATGAATGTCCAATATTCAAAAGTGTGTTTTTTTTTTATTAGGCGACATTTTTCCAAATTTCGACTTTTGAAATTGTAAAAAGGACTTTGCTCCTTTTTATGAAAATGGTAGGAGATGGGCGAAAAAAAATTATTGGAGAACACTCTTCCGGCCATTTTTTAATGTCCAATATTCAAAAGTCACAAAAGTGTGTTTTTTTGAAAATAGGCGACATTTTTCCAAATTTCGACTTTTGAAATGTTAAAAAGGAGTTTACTCCTTTTTCCGAAATTGGTAGAAGATGGGAGAAAAAGAATAATTGGAGAACACTCTTCCGGCCATTTCTATGAATTTCTTATATTCAAAAGTCGCAAAAGTTAAAAAAGACTGCTCCTTTTTCCGAAAGTGGTAGAAGATGGGAGAAAAAGAATTATTGGAGAACACTCTTCCGGCCATTTCTATGAATTTCCAATATTCAAAAGTCGCAAAAGTGTGTTTTTTTTTGAAAATGGGCGACATTTTTCCAAATTTGTACTTTTGAAATTTTAAAAAAGACTTTGCTCCTTTTTCCGAAAATGGTAAGTGATGGGCGAAAAAAATTATTAGAGAACACTATTCAGGCCATTTCTATGAATGTCCAATATTCAAAAAACGCAAAAGTAAATTTTTTTTTCAAATAGGCGACATTTTTCCAAATTTGGACTTTTGAAATGTTAAATAGGACTTTGCTCCTTTTTCCGAAAATGGTAGGAGATGGTAAAAAACAAATTATTTGGCCGGAAAGCCATCCCTATGAATATCCAATATTTAAAAGTGTGTGTTTTTGACAATAGGCGACATTTTTCCAAATTTCGACTTTTGAAATTTTAAAAAGGACTTTGCTCATTTTGTTCGAAAATGGTAGAAGGTGGGCGAAAAAACATTATTGGGGAACACTCCTCCGGCCATTTCTATGAATGTCCAATATTCAAAAGTCGCAACAGTGTGTTTTTTTTTCAAATAGGCGACATTTTTCCGAATTTCGACTTTTGAAATTTCAAAAAGGACTTTGCTCCTTTTTCCGAAAATGGTAGAAAATTTGCGAAAAAAATTATTAGGGAACACTATTCTGGCCATCCCTATGAATGTCCAATATTTAAAAGTGTGTTTTTTTGACAATAGGCGACATTTTTCCAAATTTCGACTTTTGAAATTTTAAAAAGGACTTTGCTCCTTTTTCCGAAAATGGTACGAGATAGTAAAAAACAAGTTATTTGGCCGGAAGGCCATCCCTATGAATGTCCAATATTCAAAAGTCGCAACAGTGTGTTTTTTTTCAAATAGGCGACATTTTTCCGAATTTCGACTTTTGAAATTTTAAAAAGGACTTTGCTCCTTTTTCCGAAAATGGTAGAAAATTTGAGAAAAAAAATTATTGGGGAACACTATTCCGGCCATCCCTATGAATGTCCAATATTCAAAAGTGTGTTTTTTTTTTTCAAATAGGCGAAATTTTTCCAAATTTCGACTATTGAAATGTTAAAAAGGACTTTGCTCCTTTTTTCGAATATGGTAGGAGATGGGCGAAAAAACATTATTGGGGAACACTATTCCGGCCAATTCTATGAATGTCCAATATTCAAAAGTGTGTTTTTTTTTTGATTAGGCGACATTTTTCCAAATTTCGACTTTTGAAATTATAAAAAGGACTTTGCTCCTTTTTCCGAAAATGGTAGAAAATTTGCAAAAAAAAAATTATTGGGGAACACTATTCCGGCTAATTCTATGAATGTCCAATATTCAAAAGTGTGTTTTTTTTATTAGGTGACATTTTTCCAAATTTCGACTTTTGAAATTGTAAAAAGGACTTTGCTCCTTTTTTCGAAAATGGTAGGAGATGGGCGAAAAAAAATTATTGGAGAACACTCTTCCGGCCATTTCTATGAATGTCCAATATTCAAAAGTCGCAAAAGTGTGTTTTTTTGACAATAGGCGACATTTTTCCAAATTTCGGCTTTTGAGATTTTAAAAAGGACTTTGCTCCTTTTTCCGAAAATGGTAGAAAATTTGCAAAAAAAAATTAATGGGGAACACTATTCCGGCCAATTCTATGAATGTCCAATATTCAAAAGTGTGTTTTTTTTTTATTAGGCGACATTATTTTCAAATTTCGACTTTTGAAATTGTAAAAAGGACTTTGCTCCTTTTTATGAAAATGGTAGGAGATGGGCGAAAAAAAATTATTGGAGAACACTCTTCCGGCCATTTCTTAATGTCCAATATTCAAAAGTCACAAAAGTGTGTTTTTTTGAAAATAGGCGACATTTTTCCAAATTTCGACTTTTGAAATGTTAAAAAGGAGTTTACTCCTTTTTCCGAAATTGGTAGAAGATGGGAGAAAAAGAATAATTGGAGAACACTCTTCCGGCCATTTCTATGAATTTCTTATATTCAAAAGTCGCAAAAGTTAAAAAAGACTGCTCCTTTTTCCAAAAGTGGTAGAAGATGGGAGAAAAAGAATTATTGGAGAACACTCTTCCAGCCATTTCTATGAATTTCCAATATTCAAAAGTCGCAAAAGTGTGTTTTTTTTTGAAAATAGGCGACATTTTTCCAAATTTGTACTTTTGAAATGTTAAAAAGGACTTTGCTCCTTTTTCCGAAAATAGTAAGATATGGGAAAAAACAAATTATTCGGCCGAAAAAAATTATTCGAGAACACTCCTCAGGCCATTTCCATGAATGTCCAATATTCAAAAGTCGCAACAGTGTGTTTTTTTGAAAATAGGCTACATTTTTCCAAATTTGGACTTTTGAAATGTTAAATAGGACTTTGCTCCTTTTTCCGAAAATGGTAGGAGATGGTAAAAAACAAATTATTTGGCCGGAAGGCCATCCCTATGAATGTCCAATATTCAAAAGTGTGTTTTTTTGACAATAGGCAACATTTTTCCAAATTTCGACTTTTGAAATTTTAAAAAGGACTTTGCTCCTTTTTTCGAAAATGGTAGGAGATGGGCGAAAAAACATTATTGGGGAACACTCTTCCGGCCATTTCTATGAATGTCCAATATTCAAAAGTCGCAACAGTGTGTTTTTTTTAAATAGACGACATTTTTCCGAATTTCGACTTTTGAAATTTTAAAAAGGACTTTGCTCCTTTTTCCGAAAATGGTAGAAAATATGCGAAAAAAAAATATTGGGGAACACTATTCCGGCCATCCCTGTCAATGTCCAATATTCAAAAGTGTGTTTTTTTGACAATAGGCGACATTTTTCCAAATTTCGACTTTTGAAATTTTAAAAAGGACTTTGCTCCTTTTTCCGAAAATGGTAGGTGATGGGTGAAAAAAATTATTGGGGAACACTATTTCGGCCATTTCTATGAATTTCCAATATTCTAAAGCCGCAAAAGTGTGTTTTTTTGAAAATAGGCGACATTTTCCCAAATTTGGACTTTTGAAATGTTGAAAATCAAAATTTCAACTTTTGAAACTTTAAAAAAGACCTTGCTCCTTTTTCCGAAAATAGTAGGTGATGGGCGAAAAAAATTATTAGAGAACACTATTCCGGCCATCCCTATGAATGTCCAATATTCAAAAGTCGCAACAGTGTGTTTTTTTGAAAATAGGCTACATTTTTCCAAATTTGGACTTTTGAAATGTTAAATAGGACTTTGCTCCTTTTTCCGAAAATGGTAGGAGATGGTAAAAAACAAATTATTTGGCCGGAAGGCCATCCCTATGAATGTCCAATATTCAAAAGTGTGTTTTTTTGACAATAGGCGACATTTTTCCAAATTTCGACTTTTGAAATTTTAAAAATGACTTTGCTCCTTTTTTTTCGAAAATGGTAGGAGATGGGCGAAAAAACAACAAAACAAAAAACAAACAAAAGTCGCAAAAGTGTGTTTTTTTTCAAATAGGCGACATTTTTCCATATATCGACTTTTGAAATTTTAAAAAGGACTTTGCTCCTTTTTCCGAAAATGGTAGGTGATGGGCGAAAAAAATTATTGGAGAACACTATTCCGGCCATCCCTATGAATGTCCAATATTCAAAAGTCGCAACAGTGTGTTTTTTTGAAAATAGGCTACATTTTTCCAAATTTGGACTTTTGATATGTTAAATAGGACTTTGCTCCTTTTTCCGAAAATGGTAGAAGATGGGAGAAAAAGAATTATTGGAGAACACTCTTCCGGCCATTTCTATGAATTTCCAATATTCTAAAGCCGCAAAAGTGTGTTTTTTTGAAAATAGGCGACATTTTTCCAAATTTGGACTTTTGAAATGTTAAATAGGACTTTGCTCCTTTTTCCGAAAATGGTAGAAGATGGGAGAAAAAGAATTATTGGAGAACACTCTTCCGGCCATTTCTATGAATTTCCAATATTCTAAAGCCGCAAAAGTGTGTTTTTTTGAAAATAGGCGACATTTTTCCAAATTTGGACTTTTGAAATGTTAAATAGGACTTTGCTCCTTTTTCCGAAAATGGTAGGAGATGGTAAAAAACAAATTATTTGGCCGGAAGGCCATCCCTATGAATGTCCAATATTTAAAAGTGTGTTTTTTTGACAATAGGCGACATTTTTCCAAATTTCGACTTTTGAAATTTTAAAAAGGACTTTGCTCCTTTTTCCGAAAATGGTACGAGATAGTAAAAAACAAGTTATTTGGCCGGAAGGCCATCCCTATGAATGTCCAATATTCAAAAGTCGCAACAGTGTGTTTTTTTTCAAATAGGCGACATTTTTCCGAATTTCGACTTTTGAAATTTTAAAAAGGACTTTGCTCCTTTTTCCGAAAATGGTAGAAAATTTGAGAAAAAAAATTATTGGGGAACACTATTCCGGCCATCCCTATGAATGTCCAATATTCAAAAGTGTGTTTTTTTTTTTCAAATAGGCGAAATTTTTCCAAATTTCGACTATTGAAATGTTAAAAAGGACTTTGCTCCTTTTTTCGAATATGGTAGGAGATGGGCGAAAAAACATTATTGGGGAACACTATTCCGGCCAATTCTATGAATGTCCAATATTCAAAAGTGTGTTTTTTTTTTGATTAGGCGACATTTTTCCAAATTTCGACTTTTGAAATTATAAAAAGGACTTTGCTCCTTTTTCCGAAAATGGTAGAAAATTTGCAAAAAAAAAATTATTGGGGAACACTATTCCGGCTAATTCTATGAATGTCCAATATTCAAAAGTGTGTTTTTTTTATTAGGTGACATTTTTCCAAATTTCGACTTTTGAAATTGTAAAAAGGACTTTGCTCCTTTTTTCGAAAATGGTAGGAGATGGGCGAAAAAAAATTATTGGAGAACACTCTTCCGGCCATTTCTATGAATGTCCAATATTCAAAAGTCGCAAAAGTGTGTTTTTTTGACAATAGGCGACATTTTTCCAAATTTCGGCTTTTGAGATTTTAAAAAGGACTTTGCTCCTTTTTCCGAAAATGGTAGAAAATTTGCAAAAAAAAATTAATGGGGAACACTATTCCGGCCAATTCTATGAATGTCCAATATTCAAAAGTGTGTTTTTTTTTTATTAGGCGACATTATTTTCAAATTTCGACTTTTGAAATTGTAAAAAGGACTTTGCTCCTTTTTATGAAAATGGTAGGAGATGGGCGAAAAAAAATTATTGGAGAACACTCTTCCGGCCATTTCTTAATGTCCAATATTCAAAAGTCACAAAAGTGTGTTTTTTTGAAAATAGGCGACATTTTTCCAAATTTCGACTTTTGAAATGTTAAAAAGGAGTTTACTCCTTTTTCCGAAATTGGTAGAAGATGGGAGAAAAAGAATAATTGGAGAACACTCTTCCGGCCATTTCTATGAATTTCTTATATTCAAAAGTCGCAAAAGTTAAAAAAGACTGCTCCTTTTTCCAAAAGTGGTAGAAGATGGGAGAAAAAGAATTATTGGAGAACACTCTTCCAGCCATTTCTATGAATTTCCAATATTCAAAAGTCGCAAAAGTGTGTTTTTTTTTGAAAATAGGCGACATTTTTCCAAATTTGTACTTTTGAAATGTTAAAAAGGACTTTGCTCCTTTTTCCGAAAATAGTAAGATATGGGAAAAAACAAATTATTCGGCCGAAAAAAATTATTCGAGAACACTCCTCAGGCCATTTCCATGAATGTCCAATATTCAAAAGTCGCAACAGTGTGTTTTTTTGAAAATAGGCTACATTTTTCCAAATTTGGACTTTTGAAATGTTAAATAGGACTTTGCTCCTTTTTCCGAAAATGGTAGGAGATGGTAAAAAACAAATTATTTGGCCGGAAGGCCATCCCTATGAATGTCCAATATTCAAAAGTGTGTTTTTTTGACAATAGGCAACATTTTTCCAAATTTCGACTTTTGAAATTTTAAAAAGGACTTTGCTCCTTTTTTTCGAAAATGGTAGGAGATGGGCGAAAAAACATTATTGGGGAACACTCTTCCGGCCATTTCTATGAATGTCCAATATTCAAAAGTCGCAACAGTGTGTTTTTTTTAAATAGACGACATTTTTCCGAATTTCGACTTTTGAAATTTTAAAAAGGACTTTGCTCCTTTTTCCGAAAATGGTAGAAAATATGCGAAAAAAAAATATTGGGGAACACTATTCCGGCCATCCCTGTCAATGTCCAATATTCAAAAGTGTGTTTTTTTGACAATAGGCGACATTTTTCCAAATTTCGACTTTTGAAATTTTAAAAAGGACTTTGCTCCTTTTTCCGAAAATGGTAGGTGATGGGTGAAAAAAATTATTGGGGAACACTATTTCGGCCATTTCTATGAATTTCCAATATTCTAAAGCCGCAAAAGTGTGTTTTTTTGAAAATAGGCGACATTTTCCCAAATTTGGACTTTTGAAATGTTGAAAATCAAAATTTCAACTTTTGAAACTTTAAAAAAGACCTTGCTCCTTTTTCCGAAAATAGTAGGTGATGGGCGAAAAAAATTATTAGAGAACACTCCTCAGGCCATTTCTATGAATGTCCAATATTCAAAAGTCGCAACAGTGTGTTTTTTTGAAAATAGGCTACATTTTTCCAAATTTGGACTTTTGAAATGTTAAATAGGACTTTGCTCCTTTTTCCGAAAATGGTAGGAGATGGTAAAAAACAAATTATTTGGCCGGAAGGCCATCCCTATGAATGTCCAATATTCAAAAGTGTGTTTTTTTGACAATAGGCGACATTTTTCCAAATTTCGACTTTTGAAATTTTAAAAATGACTTTGCTCCTTTTTTTTCGAAAATGGTAGGAGATGGGCGAAAAAACAACAAAACAAAAAACAAACAAAAGTCGCAAAAGTGTGTTTTTTTTCAAATAGGCGACATTTTTCCATATATCGACTTTTGAAATTTTAAAAAGGACTTTGCTCCTTTTTCCGAAAATGGTAGGTGATGGGCGAAAAAAATTATTGGAGAACACTATTCCGGCCATCCCTATGAATGTCCAATATTCAAAAGTCGCAACAGTGTGTTTTTTTGAAAATAGGCTACATTTTTCCAAATTTGGACTTTTGATATGTTAAATAGGACTTTGCTCCTTTTTCCGAAAATGGTAGAAGATGGGAGAAAAAGAATTATTGGAGAACACTCTTCCGGCCATTTCTATGAATTTCCAATATTCTAAAGCCGCAAAAGTGTGTTTTTTTGAAAATAGGCGACATTTTTCCAAATTTGGACTTTTGAAATGTTAAATAGGACTTTGCTCCTTTTTCCGAAAATGGTAGAAGATGGGAGAAAAAGAATTATTGGAGAACACTCTTCCGGCCATTTCTATGAATTTCCAATATTCTAAAGCCGCAAAAGTGTGTTTTTTTGAAAATAGGCGACATTTTTCCAAATTTGGACTTTTGAAATGTTAAATAGGACTTTGCTCCTTTTTCCGAAAATGGTAGGAGATGGTAAAAAACAAATTATTTGGCCGGAAGGCCATCCCTATGAATGTCCAATATTCAAAAGTGTGTTTTTTTTGACAATAGGCGACATTTTTCCATATATCGACTTTTGAAATTTTAAAAAAGACTTTGCTCCTTTTTCCGAAAATGGTAAGTGATGGGCGAAAAAAATTATTGGAGAACACTCCTCAGGCCATTTCTATGAATGTCCAATATTCAAAAGTCGCAACAGTGTGTTTTTTTTCAAATAGGCGACATTTTTCCAAATTTCGACTTTTGAAATTTTAAAAAGGACTTTGCTCCTTTTTCCGAAAATGGTACGAGATAGTAAAAAACAAATTATTTGGCCGGAAGGCCATCCCTATGAATGTCCAATATTCAAAAGTCGCAACAGTGTGTTTTTTTTCAAATAGGCGACATTTTTCTAAATTTCGACTTTTGAAATTTTAAAAAGGACTTTGCTCCTTTTTCCGAAAATGGTAAGTGATGGGCGAAAAAATTTATTGGAGAACACTTCTCAGGCTATTTCTATGAATGTCCAATATTCAAAAGTCGCAAAAATGTGTTTTTTTTTCAAATAGGCGACATTTTTCCGAATTTCGACTTTTGGAATTTTAAAAAGGACTTTGCTCCTTTTTCCGAAAATGGTAGAAAATTTGGAAAAAAAAAAATTATTGGGGAACACTATTCAGGCCATCCCTATGAATGTCCAATATTCAAAAGCCGCAACAGTGTGTTTTTTTGAAAATAGGCTACATTTTTCCAAATTTGGACTTTTGAAATGTTAAATAGGACTTTGCTCCTTTTTCCGAAAATGGTAGGAGATGGTAAAAAACAAATTATTTGGCCGGAAGGCCATCCCTATGAATGTCCAATATTCAAAAGTGTGTTTTTTTGACAATAGGCGACATTTTTCCATATATCGACTTTTGAAATTTTAAAAAAGACTTTGCTCCTTTTTCCGAAAATAGTAGGTGATGGGCGAAAAAAATTATTGGAGACACTCCTCAGGCCATTTCTATGAATGTCCAATATTCAAAAGTCGCAACAGTGTGTTTTTTTTCAAATAGGCGACATTTTTCCGAATTTCGACTTTTGGAATTTTAAAAAGGACTTTGCTCCTTTTTCCGAAAATGGTAGAAAATTTGGGAAAAAAAAATTATTGGGGAACACTATTCCGGCCATCCCTATGAATGTCCAATATTCAAAAGTGTGTTTTTTTCAAATAGGCGACATTTTTCCAAATTTCGACTTTTGAAATTTTAAAAAGGACTTTGCTCCTTTTTCCGAAAATGGTACGAGATGGTAAAAAACAAATTATTTGGCCGGAAGGCCATCCCTATGAATGTCCAATATTCAAAAGTCGCAACAGTGTGTTTTTTTTCAAATAGGCGACATTTTTCCGAATTTTGACTTTTGAAATTTTAAAAAGGACTTTGCTCCTTTTTCCGAAAATGGCAGAAAATTTGCGAAAAAAAATTATTGGGGAACACTATTCCGGCCATCCCTATGAATGTTCAATATTCAAAAGTGTGTTTTTTTTCAAATAGGCGAAATTTTTCCAAATTTCGACTTTTGAAATTTTAAAAAGGACTTTGCTCCTTTTTCCGAAAATGGTAAGTGATGGGCGAAAAAAATTATTGCAGAACACTTCTCAGGCCATTTCTATGAATGTCCAATATTCAAAAGTCGCAAAAATGTGTTTTTTTTTCAAATAGGCGACATTTTTCCGAATTTCGACTTTTGAAATTTTAAAAAGGACATTGCTCCTTTTTCCGAAAATGGCAGAAAAGTTGCGAAAAAAATTATTAGAGAACACTCCTCAGGCCATTTCTATGAATGTCCAATATTCAAAAGCCGCAAAAGTGTGTTTTATTTCAAATAGGCGACATTTTTCCATATATCGACTTTTGAAATTTTAAAAAGGACTTTGCTCCTTTTTCCGAAAATGGTAGGTGATGGGCGAAAAAAATTATTGGGGAACACTATTCCGGCCATCCCTATGAATGTCCAATATTCAAAAGTCGCAACAGTGTGTTTTTTTGAAAATAGGCTACATTTTTCCAAATTTGGACTTTTGAAATGTTAAATAGGACTTTGCTCCTTTTTGCGAAAATGGTAGGAGATGGTAAAAAACAAATTATTGGGCCGGAAGGCCATCCCTATGAATATCCAATATTTAAAAGTGTGTTTTTTTTGACAATAGGCTTAATATTTCCAAATTTCGACTTTTGAAATTTTAAAAAGGACTTTGCTCCTTTTTTTCGAAAATGGTAGAAGGTGGGCGAAAAAACATTATTGGGGAACACTCTTCCGGCCATTTCTATGAATGTCCAATATTCAAAAGTCGCAACAGTGTGTTTTTTTTCAAATAGGCGACATTTTTCCGAATTTCGACTTTTGAAATTTCAAAAAGGACTTTGCTCCTTTTTCCGAAAATGGTAGGTGATGGGCGAAAAAAATTATTGGGGAACACTATTCCGGCCATTTCTATTAATGTCCAATATTCAAAAGTCGCAACAGTGTGTTTTTTTGAAAATAGGCTACATTTTTCCAAATTTGGACTTTTGAAATGTTAAATAGGACTTTGCTCCTTTTTCCGAAAATGGTAGGAGATGGTAAAAAACAAATTATTTGGCCGGAAGGCCATCCCTATAAATATCCAATATTTAAAAGTGTGTTTTTTTGACAATAGGCGACATTTTTCCAAATTTCGACTTTTGAAATTTTAAAAAGGACTTTGCTCCGTTTTTTCGAAAATGGTAGAAAATTTGCGAAAAAAAATTATTGGGGAACACTCTTCCGGCCATTTCTATGAATGTCCAATATTCAAAAGTCGCAACAGTGTGTTTTTTTTCAAATAGGCGACATTTTTCCGAATTTCGACTTTTGAAATTTTAAAAAGGACTTTGCTCCTTTTTTTCGAAAATGGTAGAAGGTGGGCGAAAAAACATTATTGGGGAACACTCTTCCGACCATTTCTATGAATGTCCAATATTCAAAAGTCGCAACAGTGTGTTTTTTTTCAAATAGGCGACATTTTTCCATATATCGACTTTTGAAATTTTAAAAAGGACTTTGCTCCTTTTTTCGAAAATGGTACGAAATGGGCGAAAAAACATTATTGGGGAACATTCTTCCGGCCATTTCTATGAATGTCCAATATTCAAAAGTCGCAACAGTGTGTTTTATTTTCAAATAGGCGACATTTTTCCATATATCGACTTTTGAAATTTCAAAAAGGACTTTGCTCCTTTTTCCGAAAATGGTAAGTGATGGGGGAAAAAAATTATTAGAGAACACTCCTCAGGCCATTTCTATGAATGTCCAATATTCAAAAGCCGCAAAAGTGTGTTTTTTTCAAATAGGCGACATTTTTCCATATATCGACTTTTGAAATTTTAAAAAGGACTTTGCTCCTTTTTCCGAAAATGGTGGGTGATGGGCAAAAAAAATTATTGGGGAACACTATTCCGGCCATCCCTATGAATGTCCAATATTCAAAAGTCGCAACAGTGTGTTTTTTTGAAAATAGGCTACATTTTTCCAAATTTCGACTTTTGAAATTTTAAAAAGGACTTTGCTCCTTTTTTTCGAAAATGGTAGAAGGTGGGCGAAAAAACATTATTGGGGAACACTCTTCCGGCCATTTCTATGAATGTTCAATATTCAAAAGTCGCAACAGTGTGTTTTTTTCAAATAGGCGACATTTTTCCGAATTTCGACTTTTGAAATTTTAAAAAGGACTTTGCTCCTTTTTTTCGAAAATGGTAGAAGGTGGGCAAAAAAACATTATTGGGGAACACTCTTCCGACCATTTCTATGAATGTCCAATATTCAAAAGTCGCAACAGTGTGTTTTTTTTCAAATAGGCGACATTTTTCCGAATTTCGACTTTTGAAATTTTAAAAAGGACTTTGCTCCTTTTTTTCGAAAATGGTAGAAGGTGGGCGAAAAAACATTATTGGGGAACACTCTTCCGACCATTTCTATGAATGTCCAATATTCAAAAGTCGCAACAGTGTGTTTTTTTTCAAATAGGCGACATTTTTCCATATATCGACTTTTGAAATTTCAAAAAGGACTTTGCTCCTTTTTCCGAAAATGGTAAGTGATGGGGGAAAAAAATTATTAGAGAACACTCCTCAGGCCTTTTCTATGAATGTCCAATATTCAAAAGCCGCAAAAGTGTGTTTTTTTTCAAATAGGCGACATTTTTCCATAT
Source organism: Epicampocera succincta (assembly GCA_932526305.1). NCBI lineage: Eukaryota > Metazoa > Arthropoda > Insecta > Diptera > Tachinidae > Epicampocera > Epicampocera succincta. Next base: position 48,359,301 of record OW052034.1, read on the forward strand.
ATCGACTTTTGAAATTTTATAAAGGACTTTGCTCCTTTTTCCGAAAATGGTAGGTGATGGGCAAAAAAAATTATTGGGGAACACTATTCCAGCCATCCCTATGAATGTCCAATATTCAAAAGTCGCAACAGTGTGTTTTTTTGAAAATAGGCTACATTTTTCCAAATTTGGACTTTTGAAATGTTAAATAGGACTTTGCTCCTTTTTCCGAAAATGGTAGGAGATGGTAAAAAACAAATTATTTGGCCGGAAGGCCATCCCTATGAATGTCCAATATTCAAAAGTGTGTTTTTTTGACAATAGGCGACATTTTTCCAAATTTCGATTTTTGAAATTTTAAAAACGACTTTGCTCCTTTTTCCGAAAATGGTAAGTGATGGGTGAAAAAAATTATTGGAGAACACTCCTCAGGCCATTTCTATGAATGTCCAATATTCAAAAGTCGCAAAAGTGTGTTTTTTTTTCAAATAGGCGACATTTTTCCGAATTTCGACTTTTGAAATTTTAAAAAGGACATTGCTCCTTTTTCCGAAAATGGTAGAAAAGTTGCGAAAAAAATTATTAGAGAACACTCCTCAGGCCATTTTTATGAACGTCCAATATTCAAAAGCCGCAAAAGTTTGTTTTTTTTTCAAATTGGCGACATTTTTCCATATATCGACTTTTGAAATTTTAAAAAGGACTTTGCTCCTTTTTCCGAAAATGGTTAGTGATGGGCGAAAAAAATTATTGGAAAACACTCCTCAGGCCATTTCTATGAATGTCCAATATTCAAAAGTGTGTTTTTTTGACAATAGGCGAAATTTTTTCAAATTTCGACTTTTGAAATTTTAAAAAGGACTTTGCTCCTTTTTCCGAAAATATTAAAAAAATTTGCGAAAAAAAATTATTGGGGAACACTATTCCGGCCATCCCTATGAATGTCCAATATTCAAATGTGTTTTTTTTTTGACAATAGGCGACATTTTTCCAAATTTCGACTTTTGAAATTTTAAAAAGGACTTTGCTCCTTTTTCCGAAAATATTAAAAAAATTTGCGAAAAAACATTATTGGGGAACACTCTTCTGGCAATTTCTATGAATGTCCAATATTCAAAAGTCGCAACAGTGTGTTTTTTTGAAAATAGTCGACATTTTTCCAAATTTCGACTTTTGAAATTTTAAAAAGGACTTTGCTCCTTTTTCCAAAAATGGTAGGTGATGGGGGAAAAAAGTTATTGGAGAACACTCCTCAGGCCATTTCTATGAATGTCCAATATTCAAAAGCCGCAAAAGTGTGTTTTTTTTTTCAAATAGGCGACATTTTTCCAAATATCGACTTTTGAAATTTTAAAAAGGACTTTGCTCCTTTTTCCGAAAATGGTAGGAGACGGTAAAAAACAAATTATTTGGCGGGAAGGCCATCTCTATGAATGTCCAATATTCAAAAGGGTGTTTTTTTGACAATAAGCGACATTTTTCCAAATTTCGACTTTTGAAATTTTAAAAAGGACTTTGCTCCTTTTTCTGAAAATGGTAGGTGATGGGCGAAAAAAATTATTGGGGAACACTATTCCGGCCATTTCTATGAATGTCCAATATTCAAAAGTCGCAAAAGTGTGTTTTTTTGAAAATAAGCGACATTTTTCCGAATTTCGACTTTTGAAATTTTAAAAAGGACTTTGCTCTTTTTCCGAAAATGGTAGAAAATTTGCGAAAAAAAATTATTGGGGAACACTCCTCAGGCCATTTCTATGAATGCCCAATATTCAAAAGTCGCAAAAGTGTGTTTTTTTGAAAATAGGCTACATTTTTCCGAATTTCGACTTTTGAAATTTTAAAAAGGACTTTGCTCTTTTTCCGAAAATGGTAGAAAATTTGCGAAAAAAAATTATTGGGGAACACTATTCGGCCATCCCTATCAATGTCCTATATTCAAAAGTCGCAATAGTGTGTTTTTTTGAAAATAGGCGACATTTTTCCAAATTTCGACTTTTGAAATTTTAAAAAGGACTTTCCTCCTTTTTCCGAAAATAGTAGGTGATGGGCGAAAAAAATTATTGGAGAACACTCCTCAGGCCATTTCTATGAATGTCCAATATTCAAAAGCCGCAAAAGTGTGTTTTTTTTTTCAAATAGGCGACATTTTTCCAAATATCGACTTTTGAAATTTTAAAAAGGACTTTGCTCCTTTTTCCGAAAGTGGTAGGAGACGGTAAAAAACAAATTATTTGGCGGGAAGGCCATCTCTATGAATGTCCAATATTCAAAAGTGTGTTTTTTTGACAATAGGCGACATTCTTCCAAATTTCGACTTTTGAAATTTTAAAAAGGACTTTCCTCCTTTTTCCGAAAATAGTAGGTGATGGGCGAAAAAAATTATTGGAGAACACTCCTCAGGCCATTTCTATGAATGCCCAATATTCAAAAGTCGCAAAAGTGTGTTTTTTTGAAAATAGGCTACATTTTTCCGAATTTCGACTTTTGAAATTTTAAAAAGGACTTTGCTCTTTTTCCGAAAATGGTAGAAAATTTGCGAAAAAAAATTATTGGGGAACACTATTCGGCCATCCCTATCAATGTCCTATATTCAAAAGTCGCAATAGTGTGTTTTTTTGAAAATAGGCGACATTTTTCCAAATTTCGACTTTTGAAATTTTAAAAAGGACTTTGCTCCTTTTTCCGAAAATGGTAAGTGATGGGCGAAAAAAATTATTAGAGAACACTCCTCAGGCCATTTCTATGAATGTCCAATATTCAAAAGCCGCAAAAGTGTGTTTTTTTTTTCAAATAGGCGACATTTTTCCAAATATCGACTTTTGAAATTTTAAAAAGGACTTTGCTCCTTTTTCCGAAAATGGTAGGAGACGGTAAAAAACAAATTATTTGGCGGGAAGGCCATCTCTATGAATGTCCAATATTCAAAAGTGTGTTTTTTTGACAATAAGCGACATTTTTCCAAATTTCGACTTTTGAAATTTTAAAAAGGACTTTGCTCCTTTTTCTGAAAATGGTAGGTGATGGGCGAAAAAAATTATTGGGGAACACTATTCCGGCCATCCCTATGAATGTCCAATATTCAAAAGTCGCAAAAGTGTGTTTTTTTTCAAATAGGCGACATTTTTCCGAATTTCGACTTTTGAAATTTTAAAAAGGACTTTGCTCCTTTTTCCGAAAATGGTAAAAAATTTGAGAAAAAAATTATTGGGGAACACTATTCCGGCTAATTCTATGAATGTCCAATATTCAAAAGTGTGTTTTTTTGACAATAGGCGACATTTTTCCAAATTTCGACTTTTGAAATTTTAAAAAGGACTTTGCTCCTTTTTCCGAAAATGGTAGAAAATTTGCGAAAAAAAAATTTAATGGGGAACACTCTTCCGGCCATTTCTATGAATGTCCAATATTCAAAAGTGGCAAAAGTGTGTTTTTTTTGAAAATAGGCGACATTTTTCCAAATTTCGGCTCTTGAGATTTTAAAAAAGACTTTGCTCCTTTTTCCGAAAATAGTAGGTGATGGCCGAAAAAAATTATTGGAGACACTCCTCAGGCCATTTCTATGAATGTCCAATATTCAAAAGTCGCAACAGTGTGTTTTTTTTCAAATAGGCGACATTTTTCCGAATTTCGACTTTTGAAGCTTTAAAAAGGACTTTGCTCCTTTTTCCGAAAATGGTAGAAAATTTGCGAAAAAAAATTATTGGGGAACACTATTCCGGCCAATTCTATGAATGTCCAATATTCAAAAGTGTGTTTTTTTTTTATTAGGCGACATTTTTCCAAATTTCGACTTTTGAAATTGTAAAAAGGACTTTGCTTCTTTTTTCGAAAATGGTAGGAGATGTGCGAAAAAACATTATTGGGGAACACTCTTCCGGCCATTTCTATGAATGTCCAATATTCAAAATTCGCAAAAGTGTGTTTTTTTGAAAAAAAGGCGACATTATTCCAAATTTCGACTATTGAAATGTTAAAAAGGACTTTGTTCCTTTTTTCGAATATGGTAGGAGAGGGGCGAAAAAACATTATTGGGGAACACTATTCCGGCCATCCCTATGAATGTCCAATATTCAAAAGTGTGTTTTTTTGACAATTGGGGACATTTTTTCAAATTTCGACTTTTGAAATTTTAAAAAAGACTTTGCTCCTTTTTCCGAAAATGGTAAGTGATGGGCGAAAAAAATTATTGAGGAACACTACTCCAGCCATCCCTATGAATGTCCAATATTCAAAAGTCGCAACAGTGTGTTTTTTTGAAAATAGGCTACATTTTTCCAAATTTGGACTTTTGAAATGTTAAAAAGGACTTTGCTCCTTTTTTCGAAAATGGTACGAGATGGGCGAAAAAACCTTATTGGGGAACACTCTTCCGGCGATTTCTATGAATTTCCAATATTCAAAAGTCGCAACAGTGTGTTTTTTTGAAAATAGGCGACATTGTTCCAAATTTCGACTTTTGAAATTTTAAAAAGGACTTTGCTCCTTTTTGCCGAAAATGTTAGAAAATTTGCGAAAAAACATTATTGGAGAACACTCTTCCGGCCATTTCTATGAATGTCCAATATTCAAAAGTCGCAACAGTGTGTTTTTTTGAAAATAGGCTACATTTTTCCAAATTTGGACTTTTGAAATGTTAAATAGGACTTTGCTCCTTTTTCCGAAAATGGTAAGAGATGGTAAAAAACAAATTATTTGGCCGGAAGGCCATCCCTATGAATGTCCAATATTCAAAAGTGTGTTTTTTTGACAATAGGCAACATTTTTCCAAATTTCAACTTTTGAAATTTTAAAAAAGACTTTGCTCCTTTTTCCGAAAATAAAAGGTGATGGCCGAAAAAAATTATTGGAGACACTCCTCAGGCCATTTCTATGAATGTCCAATATTCAAAAGTCGCAACAGTGTGTTTTTTTTCAAATAGGCGACATTTTTCCTAATTTCGACTTTTGAAGCTTTAAAAAGGACTTTGCTCCTTTTTCCGAAAATGGTAGAAAATTTGCGAAAAAAAATTATTGGGGAACACTATTCCGGCCATCCCTATGAATGTCCAATATTCAAAAGTGTGTTTTTTTCAAATAGGCGACATTTTTCCAAATTTCGACTTTTGAAATTTTAAAAAGGACTTTGCTCCTTTTTCCGAAAATGGTAGGAGATGGTAAAAAACAAATTATTTGGCCGGAAGGCCATCCCTATGAATGTCCAATATTCAAAAGTCGCAACAGTGTGTTTTTTTCAAATAGGCGACATTTTTCCGAATTTCGACTTTTGAAATTTTAAAAAGGACTTTGCTCCTTTTTCCGAAAATGGTAGAAAATTTGCGAAAAAAAATTATTGGGGAACACTATTCCGGCCATCCCTATGAATGTCCAATATTCAAAGGTGTGTTTTTTTGACAATAGGCGACATTTTTCCAAATTTCGACTTTTGAAATTTTAAAAAGGACTTTGCTCCTTTTTCCGAAAATAGTAGGTGATGGCCGAAAAAAATTATTGGGGAACACTACTCCGGCCATCCCTATGAATTTCCAATATTCAAAAGTCGCAACAGTGTGTTTTTTTTCAAATAGGCGACATTTTTCCGAATTTAGACTTTTTAAATTTTAAAAAGGACTTTGCTCCTTTTTCCGAAAATAGTAGGTGATGGCCGAAAAAAATTATGGGAGACATTCCTCAGGCCATTTCTATGAATGTCCAATATTCAAAAGTCGCAACAGTGTGTTTTTTTTTCAAATAGGCGACATTTTTCCGAATTTAGACTTTAGAAATTTTAAAAAGGACTTTGCTCCTTTTTCCGAAAATGGTAGAAAATTTGCAAAAAAAATTATTGGGGAACACTATTCCGGCCATCCCTATGAATGTCCAATATTCAAAAGTGTGTTTTTTTTGACAATAGGCGACATTTTTCCAAATTTCGACTTTTGAAATTTTAAAAAGGACTTTGCTCCTTTTTCCGAAAATATTAAAAAAATTTGCGAAAAAACATTATTGGGGAACACTCTTCCGGCCATTTCTATGAATGTCCAATATTCAAAAGTCGCAACAGTGTGTTTTTTTGAAAATAGTCGACATTTTTCCAAATTTCGACTTTTGAAATTTTAAAAAAGACTTTGCTCCTTTTTCCGAAAATGGTAGAAAATTTGCGAAAAAAAATTATTGGGGAACACTCCTCAGGCCATTTCTATGAATGCCCAATATTCAAAAGTCGCAAAAGTGTGTTTTTTTGAAAATAGGCTACATTTTTCCGAATTTCGACTTTTGAAATTTTAAAAAGGACTTTGCTCTTTTTCCGAAAATGGTAGAAAATTTGCGAAAAAAAATTATTGGGGAACACTATTCGGCCATCCCTATCAATGTCCTATATTCAAAAGTCGCAATAGTGTGTTTTTTTGAAAATAGGCGACATTTTTCCAAATTTCGACTTTTGAAATTTTAAAAAGGACTTTCCTCCTTTTTCCGAAAATAGTAGGTGATGGGCGAAAAAAATTATTGGAGAACACTCCTCAGGCCATTTCTATGAATGTCCAATATTCAAAAGCCGCAAAAGTGTGTTTTTTTTTTCAAATAGGCGACATTTTTCCAAATATCGACTTTTGAAATTTTAAAAAGGACTTTGCTCCTTTTTCCGAAAGTGGTAGGAGACGGTAAAAAACAAATTATTTGGCGGGAAGGCCATCTCTATGAATGTCCAATATTCAAAAGTGTGTTTTTTTGACAATAGGCGACATTCTTCCAAATTTCGACTTTTGAAATTTTAAAAAGGACTTTCCTCCTTTTTCCGAAAATAGTAGGTGATGGGCGAAAAAAATTATTGGAGAACACTCCTCAGGCCATTTCTATGAATGCCCAATATTCAAAAGTCGCAAAAGTGTGTTTTTTTGAAAATAGGCTACATTTTTCCGAATTTCGACTTTTGAAATTTTAAAAAGGACTTTGCTCTTTTTCCGAAAATGGTAGAAAATTTGCGAAAAAAAATTATTGGGGAACACTATTCGGCCATCCCTATCAATGTCCTATATTCAAAAGTCGCAATAGTGTGTTTTTTTGAAAATAGGCGACATTTTTCCAAATTTCGACTTTTGAAATTTTAAAAAGGACTTTGCTCCTTTTTCCGAAAATGGTAAGTGATGGGCGAAAAAAATTATTAGAGAACACTCCTCAGGCCATTTCTATGAATGTCCAATATTCAAAAGCCGCAAAAGTGTGTTTTTTTTTCAAATAGGCGACATTTTTCCAAATATCGACTTTTGAAATTTTAAAAAGGACTTTGCTCCTTTTTCCGAAAATGGTAGGAGACGGTAAAAAACAAATTATTTGGCGGGAAGGCCATCTCTATGAATGTCCAATATTCAAAAGTGTGTTTTTTTGACAATAAGCGACATTTTTCCAAATTTCGACTTTTGAAATTTTAAAAAGGACTTTGCTCCTTTTTCTGAAAATGGTAGGTGATGGGCGAAAAAAATTATTGGGGAACACTATTCCGGCCATCCCTATGAATGTCCAATATTCAAAAGTCGCAAAAGTGTGTTTTTTTTCAAATAGGCGACATTTTTCCGAATTTCGACTTTTGAAATTTTAAAAAGGACTTTGCTCCTTTTTCCGAAAATGGTAAAAAATTTGAGAAAAAAATTATTGGGGAACACTATTCCGGCTAATTCTATGAATGTCCAATATTCAAAAGTGTGTTTTTTTGACAATAGGCGACATTTTTCCAAATTTCGACTTTTGAAATTTTAAAAAGGACTTTGCTCCTTTTTCCGAAAATGGTAGAAAATTTGCGAAAAAAAAATTTAATGGGGAACACTCTTCCGGCCATTTCTATGAATGTCCAATATTCAAAAGTGGCAAAAGTGTGTTTTTTTTGAAAATAGGCGACATTTTTCCAAATTTCGGCTCTTGAGATTTTAAAAAAGACTTTGCTCCTTTTTCCGAAAATAGTAGGTGATGGCCGAAAAAAATTATTGGAGACACTCCTCAGGCCATTTCTATGAATGTCCAATATTCAAAAGTCGCAACAGTGTGTTTTTTTTCAAATAGGCGACATTTTTCCGAATTTCGACTTTTGAAGCTTTAAAAAGGACTTTGCTCCTTTTTCCGAAAATGGTAGAAAATTTGCGAAAAAAAATTATTGGGGAACACTATTCCGGCCAATTCTATGAATGTCCAATATTCAAAAGTGTGTTTTTTTTTTATTAGGCGACATTTTTCCAAATTTCGACTTTTGAAATTGTAAAAAGGACTTTGCTTCTTTTTTCGAAAATGGTAGGAGATGTGCGAAAAAACATTATTGGGGAACACTCTTCCGGCCATTTCTATGAATGTCCAATATTCAAAATTCGCAAAAGTGTGTTTTTTTGAAAAAAAGGCGACATTATTCCAAATTTCGACTATTGAAATGTTAAAAAGGACTTTGTTCCTTTTTTCGAATATGGTAGGAGAGGGGCGAAAAAACATTATTGGGGAACACTATTCCGGCCATCCCTATGAATGTCCAATATTCAAAAGTGTGTTTTTTTGACAATTGGGGACATTTTTTCAAATTTCGACTTTTGAAATTTTAAAAAAGACTTTGCTCCTTTTTCCGAAAATGGTAAGTGATGGGCGAAAAAAATTATTGAGGAACACTACTCCAGCCATCCCTATGAATGTCCAATATTCAAAAGTCGCAACAGTGTGTTTTTTTGAAAATAGGCTACATTTTTCCAAATTTGGACTTTTGAAATGTTAAAAAGGACTTTGCTCCTTTTTTCGAAAATGGTACGAGATGGGCGAAAAAACCTTATTGGGGAACACTCTTCCGGCGATTTCTATGAATTTCCAATATTCAAAAGTCGCAACAGTGTGTTTTTTTGAAAATAGGCGACATTGTTCCAAATTTCGACTTTTGAAATTTTAAAAAGGACTTTGCTCCTTTTTGCCGAAAATGTTAGAAAATTTGCGAAAAAACATTATTGGAGAACACTCTTCCGGCCATTTCTATGAATGTCCAATATTCAAAAGTCGCAACAGTGTGTTTTTTTGAAAATAGGCTACATTTTTCCAAATTTGGACTTTTGAAATGTTAAATAGGACTTTGCTCCTTTTTCCGAAAATGGTAAGAGATGGTAAAAAACAAATTATTTGGCCGGAAGGCCATCCCTATGAATGTCCAATATTCAAAAGTGTGTTTTTTTGACAATAGGCAACATTTTTCCAAATTTCAACTTTTGAAATTTTAAAAAAGACTTTGCTCCTTTTTCCGAAAATAAAAGGTGATGGCCGAAAAAAATTATTGGAGACACTCCTCAGGCCATTTCTATGAATGTCCAATATTCAAAAGTCGCAACAGTGTGTTTTTTTTCAAATAGGCGACATTTTTCCTAATTTCGACTTTTGAAGCTTTAAAAAGGACTTTGCTCCTTTTTCCGAAAATGGTAGAAAATTTGCGAAAAAAAATTATTGGGGAACACTATTCCGGCCATCCCTATGAATGTCCAATATTCAAAAGTGTGTTTTTTTCAAATAGGCGACATTTTTCCAAATTTCGACTTTTGAAATTTTAAAAAGGACTTTGCTCCTTTTTCCGAAAATGGTAGGAGATGGTAAAAAACAAATTATTTGGCCGGAAGGCCATCCCTATGAATGTCCAATATTCAAAAGTCGCAACAGTGTGTTTTTTTCAAATAGGCGACATTTTTCCGAATTTCGACTTTTGAAATTTTAAAAAGGACTTTGCTCCTTTTTCCGAAAATGGTAGAAAATTTGCGAAAAAAAATTATTGGGGAACACTATTCCGGCCATCCCTATGAATGTCCAATATTCAAAGGTGTGTTTTTTTGACAATAGGCGACATTTTTCCAAATTTCGACTTTTGAAATTTTAAAAAGGACTTTGCTCCTTTTTCCGAAAATAGTAGGTGATGGCCGAAAAAAATTATTGGGGAACACTACTCCGGCCATCCCTATGAATTTCCAATATTCAAAAGTCGCAACAGTGTGTTTTTTTTCAAATAGGCGACATTTTTCCGAATTTAGACTTTTTAAATTTTAAAAAGGACTTTGCTCCTTTTTCCGAAAATAGTAGGTGATGGCCGAAAAAAATTATGGGAGACATTCCTCAGGCCATTTCTATGAATGTCCAATATTCAAAAGTCGCAACAGTGTGTTTTTTTTTCAAATAGGCGACATTTTTCCGAATTTAGACTTTAGAAATTTTAAAAAGGACTTTGCTCCTTTTTCCGAAAATGGTAGAAAATTTGCAAAAAAAATTATTGGGGAACACTATTCCGGCCATCCCTATGAATGTCCAATATTCAAAAGTGTGTTTTTTTTGACAATAGGCGACATTTTTCCAAATTTCGACTTTTGAAATTTTAAAAAGGACTTTGCTCCTTTTTCCGAAAATATTAAAAAAATTTGCGAAAAAACATTATTGGGGAACACTCTTCCGGCCATTTCTATGAATGTCCAATATTCAAAAGTCGCAACAGTGTGTTTTTTTGAAAATAGTCGACATTTTTCCAAATTTCGACTTTTGAAATTTTAAAAAAGACTTTGCTCCTTTTTCCGAAAATGGTAGGTGATGGGCGAAAAAAATTATTGGAGAACACTCCTCAGGCCATTTCTATGAATGTCCAATATTCAAAAGTTGCAACAGTGTGTTTTTTTTTCAAATAGGCGACATTTTTCCGAATTTCAACTTTTAAAATTTTAAAAAGGACTTTGCTCCTTTTTCCGAAAATGGTAGAAAATTTGCGAAAAAAATTATTGGGGAACACTTTTCGGCCATCCCTATCAATGTCCTATATTCAAAAGTCGCAATAGTGTGTTTTTTTGAAAATAGGCGACATTTTTCCAAATTTGGACTTTTGATATGTTAAATAGGACTTTGCTCCTTTTTCCGAAAATGGTAAGTGATGGGCGAAAAAAAATTATTGGGGAACACTCTTCCGGCCATTTCTATGAATGTCCAATATTCAAAAGTCGCAAAAGTGTGTTTTTTTGAAAATAGGCGACATTTTTCCAAATTTGGACTTTTGAAATGTTAAATAATACTTTGCTCCTTTTTTCGAAAATGGCAGGAGATGGGCGAAAAAACTTTATTGAGGAACACTCTTCCGGCCATCCCAATGAATGTCCAATATTCAAAAGTCGCAACAGTGTGTTTTTTTTTAAAATAGGCTACATTTTTCCAAATTTCGACTTTTGAAATTTTGAAAAGGACATTGCTCCCTTTTTCGAAAATGGTAGAAAATTTGTGAAAAAAATTATTGGGGAACACTATTCCGGCCATTTCTATAAATGTCCAATATACAAAAGTCGCAACAGTGTGTTTTTTTGAAAATAGGCGACATTTTTCCAAATTTCGACTTTTGAAATTTTAAAAAAGACTTTGCTCCTTTTTCCGAAAATGGTAGGTGATGGGCGAAAACAAATTATTGGGGAACACCATTCCGGCCATCCCTATGAATGTCCAATATTCAAAAGCCGCAAAAGTGTGTTTTTTTTCAAATAGGCGACATTTTTCCAAATATCGACTTTTGAAATTTTAAAAAGGACTTTGCTCCTTTTTCCGAAAATGGTAGGAGACAGTAAAAAACAAATTATTTGGCGGGAAGGCCATCCCTATGAATGTCCAATATTTAAAAGTGTGTTTTTTTGACAATAGGCGACATTTTTCCAAATTTCGACTTTTGAAATTTTAAAAAGGACTTTGCTCCTTTTTTTTCGAAAATAGTGGGTGATGGGCGAAAAAAATTATTGGAGACACTCCTCAGGCCATTTCTATGAATGTCCAATATTCAAAAGTCGCAACAGTGTGTTTTTTTTCAAATAGGCGACATTTTTCCGAATTTCGACTTTTGAAATTTTAAAAAGGACTTTGCTCCTTTTTCCGAAAATGGTAAAAAATTTGCGAAAAAAAATTATTGGGGAACACTATTCCGGCTAATTCTATGAATGTCCAATATTCAAAAGTGTGTTTTTTTGACAATAGGCGACATTTTTCCAAATTTCGACTTTTGAAATTTTAAAAAGGACTTTGCTCCTTTTTCCGAAAATGGTAGAAAATTTGCAAAAAAAAATTAATGGGGAACACTCTTCCGGCCATTTCTATGAATGTCCAATATTCAAAAGTGGCAAAAGTGTGTTTTTTTTAAAATAGGCGACATTTTTCTAAATTTCGGCTTTTGAGATTTTAAAAAGAACTTTGCTTCTTTTTCCGAAAATGGTAGAAAATCTGCGAAAAAAAATTATTGGGGAACACTATTCCGGCCAATTCTATGAATGTCCAATATTCAAAAGTGTGTTTTTTTTTATTAGGCGACATTTTTCCAAATTTCGACTTTTGAAATTGTAAAAAGGACTTTGCTGTTTTTTTTTTTCGAAAATGGTAGGAGATGGGCGAAAAAACATTATTGGGGAACACTCTTCCGGCCATTTCTATGAATGTCCAATATTCAAAAGTCGCAAAAGTGTGTTTTTTTGAAAAAAAGGCGACATTATTCCAAATTTCGACTATTGAAATGTTAAAAAGGACTTTGTTCCTTTTTTCGAATATGTTAGGAGAGGGGCGAAAAAACATTATTGGGGAACACTATTCCGGCCAATTCTATGAATGTCCAATATTCAAAAGTGTGTTTTTTTTTGATTAGGCGACATTTTTCCAAATTTCGACTTTTGAAATTGTAAAAAGGACTTTGCTCCTTTTTTCGAAAATGGTAGGAGATGGGCGAAAAAACATTATTGGGGAACACTATTCCGGCCATCCCTATAAATGTCCAATATTCAAAAAAGTGTTTTTTTGACAATTGGCGACATTTTTTCAAATTTCGACTTTTGAAATTTTAAAAAAGACTTTGCTCCTTTTTCCGAAAATGGTAAGTGATGGGCGAAAAAAATTATTGGGGAACACTATTCCGGCCATCCCTATGAATGTCCAATATTCAAAAGTCGCAACAGTGTGTTTTTTTGAAAATAGGCTACATTTTTCCAAATTTGGACTTTTGAAATGTTAAAAAGGACTTTGCTCCTTTTTTCGAAAATGGTACGAGATGGGCGAAAAAACATTATTGGGGAACACTCTTCCGGCCATTTCTATGAATTTCCAATATTCAAAAGTCGCAACAGTGTGTTTTTTTTGAAAATAGGCGACATTGTTCCAAATTTCGACTTTTGAAATTTTAAAAAGGACTTTGCTCCTTTTTTTCGAAAATGGTAGGAGATGGGCGAAAAAACATTATTGGGGAACACTCTTCCGGCCATTTCTATGAATGTCCAATATTCAAAAGTGTGTTTTTTTGAAAATAGGCTACATTTTTCCAAATTTCGACTTTTGAAATGTTAAAAAAGACTTTGCTCTTTTTTTCGAAAATGGTAGGAGATGGACGAAAAAACATTATTGGGGAACACTCTTCCGGCCATTTCTATGAATGTCCAATATTCAAAAGTCGCAAAATTTTTTTTTTTTTTTTGAAAATAGGCGACATTTTTCCAAATTTCGACTTTTGAAATTTTAAAAAAGTCTGCTCCTTTTTCCGAAAATGGTAGGTGATGGGAGAAAAAATTATTGGGGAACACTCCTCAGGCCATTTCTATGAATGTCCAATATTCAAAAGTCGCAACAGTGTGTTTTTTTGAAAATAGACGACATTTTTCCAAATTTGGACTTTTGAAATGTCAAAAAGGACTTTGCTCCTTTTTTCGAAAATGGTAGGAGATGGACGAAAAAACATTATTGGGGAACAGTCTTCCGGCCATTTTTTTGAATTTCCAATATTCAAAAGTCGCAACAGTGTGTTTTTTATAAAATAGGCGACATTTTTCCAAATTTCGACTTTTGAAATTTTAAAAAGGACTTTGCTCCTTTTTGCCGAAAATGTTAGAAAATTTGCGAAAAAAATTATTTAAGGAACACTATTCCGGCCATCCCTATGAATGTCCAATATTCAAAAGTGTGTTTTTTTGAAAATAGGCGACATTTTTCCAAATTTCGACTTTTGAGATTTTAAAAAGGACTTTGCTCTATTTTCCGAAAATGGTAGAAAATTTGCGAAAAAAAATTATTGGTTAACACTCTTCCGGTAAATTCTATGAATGTCCAATATTCAAAAGTGTGTTTTTTTTTTATTAGGCGACATTTTTCCAAATTTCCACTTTCGAAATTGTAAAAAAGACTTTGCTTTTTTTTCATAAATGGTAGGTGATGGGCGAAAAAACATTATTGGGGAACACTCTTCCGGCCATTTCTATGAATGTTCAATATTCAAAAGTCGCAAAAGTGTGTTTTTTTTTTAAAATAGGCGACATTTTTCCAAATTTCGACTTTTGAAATTTTAAAAAGGACTTTGCTCCTTTTTGCCGAAAATGTTAGAAAATTTGCGAAAAAACATTATTGGGGAACACTATTCCGGCCATCCCTAGGAATGTCCAATATTCAATAGTGTGTTTTTTTGAAAATAGGTTACATTTTTCCAAATTTCGACTTTTGAAATGTTAAAAAGGACTTTGCTCCTTTTTCCGAAAATGGTAGGAGACAGTAAAAAACAAATTATTTGGCGGGAAGGCCATCCCTATGAATGTCCAATATTTAAAAGTGTGTTTTTTTGACAATAGGCGACATTTTTCCAAATTTCGACTTTTGAAATTTTAAAAAGGACTTTGCTCCTTTTTTTTCGAAAATAGTGGGTGATGGGCGAAAAAAATTATTGGAGACACTCCTCAGGCCATTTCTATGAATGTCCAATATTCAAAAGCCGCAAAAGTGTGTTTTTTTTCAAATAGGCGACATTTTTCCAAATATCGACTTTTGAAATTTTAAAAAGGACTTTGCTCCTTTTTCCGAAAATGGTAGGAGACAGTAAAAAACAAATTATTTGGCGGGAAGGCCATCCCTATGAATGTCCAATATTCAAAAGTGTGTTTTTTTGACAATTGGGGACATTTTTTCAAATTTCGACTTTTGAAATTTTAAAAAAGACTTTGCTCCTTTTTCCGAAAATGGTAAGTGATGGGCGAAAAAAATTATTGAGGAACACTACTCCAGCCATCCCTATGAATGTCCAATATTCAAAAGTCGCAACAGTGTGTTTTTTTTTCAAATAGGCGACATTTTTCCGAATTTAGACTTTAGAAATTTTAAAAAGGACTTTGCTCCTTTTTCCGAAAATGGTAGAAAATTTGCAAAAAAAATTTTTGGGGAACACTATTCCGGCCATCCCTATGAATGTCCAATATTCAAAAGTGTGTTTTTTTTGACAATAGGCGACATTTTTCCAAATTTCGACTTTTGAAATTTTAAAAAGGACTTTGCTCCTTTTTCCGAAAATATTAAAAAAATTTGCGAAAAAACATTATTGGGGAACACTCTTCCGGCCATTTCTATGAATGTCCAATATTCAAAAGTCGCAACAGTGTGTTTTTTTGAAAATAGTCGACATTTTTCCAAATTTCGACTTTTGAAATTTTAAAAAAGACTTTGCTCCTTTTTCCGAAAATGGTAGGTGATGGGCGAAAAAAATTATTGGAGAACACTCCTCAGGCCATTTCTATGAATGTCCAATATTCAAAAGTTGCAACAGTGTGTTTTTTTTTCAAATAGGCGACATTTTTCCGAATTTCGACTTTTAAAATTTTAAAAAGGACTTTGCTCCTTTTTCCGAAAATGGTAGAAAATTTGCGAAAAAAATTATTGGGGAACACTTTTCGGCCATCCCTATCAATGTCCTATATTCAAAAGTCGCAATAGTGTGTTTTTTTGAAAATAGGCGACATTTTTCCAAATTTCGACTTTTGAAATTTTAAAAAGGACTTTGCTCCTTTTTCCGAAAATGGTAAGTGATGGGCGAAAAAAATTATTAGAGAACACTCCTCAGGCCATTTCTATGAATGTCCAATATTCAAAAGCCGCAAAAGTGTGTTTTTTTTCAAATAGGCGACATTTTTCCAAATATCGACTTTTGAAATTTTAAAAAGGACTTTGCTCCTTTTTCCGAAAATGGTAGGAGACAGTAAAAAACAAATTATTTGGCGGGAAGGCCATCCCTATGAATGTCCAATATTTAAAAGTGTGTTTTTTTGACAATAGGCGACATTTTTCCAAATTTCGACTTTTGAAATTTTAAAAAGGACTTTGCTCCTTTTTTTTCGAAAATAGTGGGTGATGGGCGAAAAAAATTATTGGAGACACTCCTCAGGCCATTTCTATGAATGTCCAATATTCAAAAGTCGCAACAGTGTGTTTTTTTTCAAATAGGCGACATTTTTCCGAATTTAGACTTTTTAAATTTTAAAAAGGACTTTGCTCCTTTTTCCGAAAATAGTAGGTGATGGCCGAAAAAAATTATGGGAGACATTCCTCAGGCCATTTCTATGAATGTCCAATATTCAAAAGTCGCAACAGTGTGTTTTTTTTTCAAATAGGCGACATTTTTCCGAATTTAGACTTTAGAAATTTTAAAAAGGACTTTGCTCCTTTTTCCGAAAATGGTAGGAGACAGTAAAAAACAAATTATTTGGCGGGAAGGCCATCCCTATGAATGTCCAATATTTAAAAGTGTGTTTTTTTGACAATAGGCGACATTTTTCCAAATTTCGACTTTTGAAATTTTAAAAAGGACTTTGCTCCTTTTTTTTCGAAAATGGTAGAAAATTTGTGAAAAAAATTATTGGGGAACACTATTCCGGCCATTTCTATAAATGTCCAATATACAAAAGTCGCAACAGTGTGTTTTTTTGAAAATAGGCGACATTTTTCCAAATTTCGACTTTTGAAATTTTAAAAAAGACTTTGCTCCTTTTTCCGAAAATGGTAGGTGATGGGCGAAAACAAATTATTGGGGAACACCATTCCGGCCATCCCTATGAATGTCCAATATTCAAAAGCCGCAAAAGTGTGTTTTTTTTCAAATAGGCGACATTTTTCCAAATATCGACTTTTGAAATTTTAAAAAGGACTTTGCTCCTTTTTCCGAAAATGGTAGGAGACAGTAAAACACAAATTATTTGGCGGGAAGGCCATCCCTATGAATGTCCAATATTTAAAAGTGTGTTTTTTTGACAATAGGCGACATTTTTCCAAATTTCGACTTTTGAAATTTTAAAAAGGACTTTGCTCCTTTTTTTCGAAAATAGTGGGTGATGGGCGAAAAAAATTATTGGAGACACTCCTCAGGCCATTTCTATGAATGTCCAATATTCAAAAGTCGCAACAGTGTGTTTTTTTTCAAATAGGCGACATTTTTCCGAATTTCGACTTTTGAAATTTTAAAAAGGACTTTGCTCCTTTTTCCGAAAATGGTAAAAAATTTGCGAAAAAAAATTATTGGGGAACACTATTCCGGCTAATTCTATGAATGTCCAATATTCAAAAGTGTGTTTTTTTGACAATAGGCGACATTTTTCCAAATTTCGACTTTTGAAATTTTAAAAAGGACTTTGCTCCTTTTTCCGAAAATGGTAGAAAATTTGCAAAAAAAAATTAATGGGGAACACTCTTCCGGCCATTTCTATGAATGTCCAATATTCAAAAGTGGCAAAAGTGTGTTTTTTTTAAAATAGGCGACATTTTTCTAAATTTCGGCTTTTGAGATTTTAAAAAGAACTTTGCTTCTTTTTCCGAAAATGGTAGAAAATCTGCGAAAAAAAATTATTGGGGAACACTATTCCGGCCAATTCTATGAATGTCCAATATTCAAAAGTGTGTTTTTTTTTATTAGGCGACATTTTTCCAAATTTCGACTTTTGAAATTGTAAAAAGGACTTTGCTGTTTTTTTTTTCGAAAATGGTAGGAGATGGGCGAAAAAACATTATTGGGGAACACTCTTCCGGCCATTTCTATGAATGTCCAATATTCAAAAGTCGCAAAAGTGTGTTTTTTTGAAAAAAAGGCGACATTATTCCAAATTTCGACTATTGAAATGTTAAAAAGGACTTTGTTCCTTTTTTCGAATATGTTAGGAGAGGGGCGAAAAAACATTATTGGGGAACACTATTCCGGCCAATTCTATGAATGTCCAATATTCAAAAGTGTGTTTTTTTTTGATTAGGCGACATTTTTCCAAATTTCGACTTTTGAAATTGTAAAAAGGACTTTGCTCCTTTTTTCGAAAATGGTAGGAGATGGGCGAAAAAACATTATTGGGGAACACTATTCCGGCCATCCCTATGAATGTCCAATATTCAAAAAAGTGTTTTTTTGACAATTGGCGACATTTTTTCAAATTTCGACTTTTGAAATTTTAAAAAAGACTTTGCTCCTTTTTCCGAAAATGGTAAGTGATGGGCGAAAAAAATTATTGGGGAACACTATTCCGGCCATCCCTATGAATGTCCAATATTCAAAAGTCGCAACAGTGTGTTTTTTTGAAAATAGGCTACATTTTTCCAAATTTGGACTTTTGAAATGTTAAAAAGGACTTTGCTCCTTTTTTCGAAAATGGTACGAGATGGGCGAAAAAACATTATTGGGGAACACTCTTCCGGCCATTTCTATGAATTTCCAATATTCAAAAGTCGCAACAGTGTGTTTTTTTTGAAAATAGGCGACATTGTTCCAAATTTCGACTTTTGAAATTTTAAAAAGGACTTTGCTCCTTTTTTTCGAAAATGGTAGGAGATGGGCGAAAAAACATTATTGGGGAACACTCTTCCGGCCATTTCTATGAATGTCCAATATTCAAAAGTGTGTTTTTTTGAAAATAGGCTACATTTTTCCAAATTTCGACTTTTGAAATGTTAAAAAAGACTTTGCTCTTTTTTTCGAAAATGGTAGGAGATGGACGAAAAAACATTATTGGGGAACACTCTTCCGGCCATTTCTATGAATGTCCAATATTCAAAAGTCGCAAAATTTTTTTTTTTTTTTTGAAAATAGGCGACATTTTTCCAAATTTCGACTTTTGAAATTTTAAAAAAGTCTGCTCCTTTTTCCGAAAATGGTAGGTGATGGGAGAAAAAATTATTGGGGAACACTCCTCAGGCCATTTCTATGAATGTCCAATATTCAAAAGTCGCAACAGTGTGTTTTTTTGAAAATAGACGACATTTTTCCAAATTTGGACTTTTGAAATGTCAAAAAGGACTTTGCTCCTTTTTTCGAAAATGGTAGGAGATGGACGAAAAAACATTATTGGGGAACAGTCTTCCGGCCATTTTTTTGAATTTCCAATATTCAAAAGTCGCAACAGTGTGTTTTTTATAAAATAGGCGACATTTTTCCAAATTTCGACTTTTGAAATTTTAAAAAGGACTTTGCTCCTTTTTGCCGAAAATGTTAGAAAATTTGCGAAAAAAATTATTTAAGGAACACTATTCCGGCCATCCCTATGAATGTCCAATATTCAAAAGTGTGTTTTTTTGAAAATAGGCGACATTTTTCCAAATTTCGACTTTTGAGATTTTAAAAAGGACTTTGCTCTATTTTCCGAAAATGGTAGAAAATTTGCGAAAAAAAATTATTGGTTAACACTCTTCCGGTAAATTCTATGAATGTCCAATATTCAAAAGTGTGTTTTTTTTTATTAGGCGACATTTTTCCAAATTTCCACTTTCGAAATTGTAAAAAAGACTTTGCTTTTTTTTCATAAATGGTAGGTGATGGGCGAAAAAACATTATTGGGGAACACTCTTCCGGCCATTTCTATGAATGTTCAATATTCAAAAGTCGCAAAAGTGTGTTTTTTTTTTAAAATAGGCGACATTTTTCCAAATTTCGACTTTTGAAATTTTAAAAAGGACTTTGCTCCTTTTTGCCGAAAATGTTAGAAAATTTGCGAAAAAACATTATTGGGGAACACTATTCCGGCCATCCCTAGGAATGTCCAATATTCAATAGTGTGTTTTTTTGAAAATAGGTTACATTTTTCCAAATTTCGACTTTTGAAATGTTAAAAAGGACTTTGCTCCTTTTTCCGAAAATGGTAGGAGACAGTAAAAAACAAATTATTTGGCGGGAAGGCCATCCCTATGAATGTCCAATATTTAAAAGTGTGTTTTTTTGACAATAGGCGACATTTTTCCAAATTTCGACTTTTGAAATTTTAAAAAGGACTTTGCTCCTTTTTTTTCGAAAATAGTGGGTGATGGGCGAAAAAAATTATTGGAGACACTCCTCAGGCCATTTCTATGAATGTCCAATATTCAAAAGCCGCAAAAGTGTGTTTTTTTTCAAATAGGCGACATTTTTCCAAATATCGACTTTTGAAATTTTAAAAAGGACTTTGCTCCTTTTTCCGAAAATGGTAGGAGACAGTAAAAAACAAATTATTTGGCGGGAAGGCCATCCCTATGAATGTCCAATATTCAAAAGTGTGTTTTTTTGACAATTGGGGACATTTTTTCAAATTTCGACTTTTGAAATTTTAAAAAAGACTTTGCTCCTTTTTCCGAAAATGGTAAGTGATGGGCGAAAAAAATTATTGAGGAACACTACTCCAGCCATCCCTATGAATGTCCAATATTCAAAAGTCGCAACAGTGTGTTTTTTTTTCAAATAGGCGACATTTTTCCGAATTTAGACTTTAGAAATTTTAAAAAGGACTTTGCTCCTTTTTCCGAAAATGGTAGAAAATTTGCAAAAAAAATTTTTGGGGAACACTATTCCGGCCATCCCTATGAATGTCCAATATTCAAAAGTGTGTTTTTTTTGACAATAGGCGACATTTTTCCAAATTTCGACTTTTGAAATTTTAAAAAGGACTTTGCTCCTTTTTCCGAAAATATTAAAAAAATTTGCGAAAAAACATTATTGGGGAACACTCTTCCGGCCATTTCTATGAATGTCCAATATTCAAAAGTCGCAACAGTGTGTTTTTTTGAAAATAGTCGACATTTTTCCAAATTTCGACTTTTGAAATTTTAAAAAAGACTTTGCTCCTTTTTCCGAAAATGGTAGGTGATGGGCGAAAAAAATTATTGGAGAACACTCCTCAGGCCATTTCTATGAATGTCCAATATTCAAAAGTTGCAACAGTGTGTTTTTTTTTCAAATAGGCGACATTTTTCCGAATTTCGACTTTTAAAATTTTAAAAAGGACTTTGCTCCTTTTTCCGAAAATGGTAGAAAATTTGCGAAAAAAATTATTGGGGAACACTTTTCGGCCATCCCTATCAATGTCCTATATTCAAAAGTCGCAATAGTGTGTTTTTTTGAAAATAGGCGACATTTTTCCAAATTTCGACTTTTGAAATTTTAAAAAGGACTTTGCTCCTTTTTCCGAAAATGGTAAGTGATGGGCGAAAAAAATTATTAGAGAACACTCCTCAGGCCATTTCTATGAATGTCCAATATTCAAAAGCCGCAAAAGTGTGTTTTTTTTCAAATAGGCGACATTTTTCCAAATATCGACTTTTGAAATTTTAAAAAGGACTTTGCTCCTTTTTCCGAAAATGGTAGGAGACAGTAAAAAACAAATTATTTGGCGGGAAGGCCATCCCTATGAATGTCCAATATTTAAAAGTGTGTTTTTTTGACAATAGGCGACATTTTTCCAAATTTCGACTTTTGAAATTTTAAAAAGGACTTTGCTCCTTTTTTTTCGAAAATAGTGGGTGATGGGCGAAAAAAATTATTGGAGACACTCCTCAGGCCATTTCTATGAATGTCCAATATTCAAAAGTCGCAACAGTGTGTTTTTTTTCAAATAGGCGACATTTTTCCGAATTTAGACTTTTTAAATTTTAAAAAGGACTTTGCTCCTTTTTCCGAAAATAGTAGGTGATGGCCGAAAAAAATTATGGGAGACATTCCTCAGGCCATTTCTATGAATGTCCAATATTCAAAAGTCGCAACAGTGTGTTTTTTTTTCAAATAGGCGACATTTTTCCGAATTTAGACTTTAGAAATTTTAAAAAGGACTTTGCTCCTTTTTCCGAAAATGGTAGAAAATTTGCAAAAAAAATTATTGGGGAACACTATTCCGGCCATCCCTATGAATGTCCAATATTCAAAAGTGTGTTTTTTTTGACAATAGGCGACATTTTTCCAAATTTCGACTTTTGAAATTTTAAAAAGGACTTTGCTCCTTTTTCCGAAAATATTAAAAAAATTTGCGAAAAAACATTATTGGGGAACACTCTTCCGGCCATTTCTATGAATGTCCAATATTCAAAAGTCGCAACAGTGTGTTTTTTTGAAAATAGTCGACATTTTTCCAAATTTCGACTTTTGAAATTTTAAAAAAGACTTTGCTCCTTTTTCCGAAAATGGTAGGTGATGGGCGAAAAAAATTATTGGAGAACACTCCTCAGGCCATTTCTATGAATGTCCAATATTCAAAAGTTGCAACAGTGTGTTTTTTTTCAAATAGGCGACATTTTTCCGAATTTCGACTTTTAAAATTTTAAAAAGGACTTTGCTCCTTTTTCCGAAAATGGTAGAAAATTTGCGAAAAAAATTATTGGGGAACACTTTTCGGCCATCCCTATCAATGTCCTATATTCAAAAGTCGCAATAGTGTGTTTTTTTGAAAATAGGCGACATTTTTCCAAATTTCGACTTTTGAAATTTTAAAAAGGACTTTGCTCCTTTTTCCGAAAATGGTAAGTGATGGGCGAAAAAAATTATTAGAGAACACTCCTTAGGCCATTTCTATGAATGTCCAATATTCAAAAGCCGCAAAAGTGTGTTTTTTTTCAAATAGGCGACATTTTTCCAAATATCGACTTTTGAAATTTTAAAAAGGACTTTGCTCCTTTTTCCGAAAATGGTAGGAGACAGTAAAAAACAAATTATTTGGCGGGAAGGCCATCCCTATGAATGTCTAATATTTAAAAGTGTGTTTTTTTGACAATAGGCGACATTTTTCCAAATTTCGACTTTTGAAATTTTAAAAAGGACTTTGCTCCTTTTTTTTCGAAAATAGTGGGTGATGGGCGAAAAAAATTATTGGAGACACTCCTCAGGCCATTTCTATGAATGTCCAATATTCAAAAGTCGCAACAGTGTGTTTTTTTTCAAATAGGCGACATTTTTCCGAATTTCGACTTTTGAAATTTTAAAAAGGACTTTGCTCCTTTTTCCGAAAATGGTAAAAAATTTGCGAAAAAAAATTATTGGGGAACACTATTCCGGCTAATTCTATGAATGTCCAATATTCAAAAGTGTGTTTTTTTGACAATAGGCGACATTTTTCCAAATTTCGACTTTTGAAATTTTAAAAAGGACTTTGCTCCTTTTTCCGAAAATGGTAGAAAATTTGCAAAAAAAAATTAATGGGGAACACTCTTCCGGCCATTTCTATGAATGTCCAATATTCAAAAGTGGCAAAAGTGTGTTTTTTTTAAAATAGGCGACATTTTTCTAAATTTCGGCTTTTGAGATTTTAAAAAGAACTTTGCTTCTTTTTCCGAAAATGGTAGAAAATCTGCGAAAAAAAATTATTGGGGAACACTATTCCGGCCAATTCTATGAATGTCCAATATTCAAAAGTGTGTTTTTTTTTATTAGGCGACATTTTTCCAAATTTCGACTTTTGAAATTGTAAAAAGGACTTTGCTGTTTTTTTTTTTTCGAAAATGGTAGGAGATGGGCGAAAAAACATTATTGGGGAACACTCTTCCGGCCATTTCTATGAATGTCCAATATTCAAAAGTCGCAAAAGTGTGTTTTTTTGAAAAAAAGGCGACATTATTCCAAATTTCGACTATGGAAATGTTAAAAAGGACTTTGTTCCTTTTTTCGAATATGTTAGGAGAGGGGCGAAAAAACATTATTGGGGAACACTATTCCGGCCAATTCTATGAATGTCCAATATTCAAAAGTGTGTTTTTTTTTGATTAGGCGACATTTTTCCAAATTTCGACTTTTGAAATTGTAAAAAGGACTTTGCTACTTTTTTCGAAAATGGTAGGAGATGGGCGAAAAAACATTATTGGGGAACACTATTCCGGCCATCCCTATGAATGTCCAATATTCAAAAAAGTGTTTTTTTGACAATTGGCGACATTTTTTCAAATTTCGACTTTTGAAATTTTAAAAAAGACTTTGTTCCTTTTTCCGAAAATGGTAAGTGATGGGCGAAAAAAATTATTGGGGAACACTATTCCGGCCATCCCTATGAATGTCCAATATTCAAAAGTCGCAACAGTGTGTTTTTTTGAAAATAGGCTACATTTTTCCAAATTTGGACTTTTGAAATGTTAAAAAGGACTTTGCTCCTTTTTTCGAAAATGGTACGAGATGGGCGAAAAAACATTATTGGGGAACACTCTTCCGGCCATTTCTATGAATTTCCAATATTTAAAAGTCGCAACAGTGTGTTTTTTTTGAAAATAGGCGACATTGTTCCAAATTTCGACTTTTGAAATTTTAAAAAGGACTTTGCTCCTTTTTTTCGAAAATGGTAGGAGATGGGCGAAAAAACATTATTGGGGAACACTCTTCCGGCCATTTCTATGAATGTCCAATATTCAAAAGTGTGTTTTTTTGAAAATAGGCTACATTTTTCCAAATTTCGACTTTTGAAATGTTAAAAAAGACTTTGCTCTTTTTTTCGAAAATGGTAGGAGATGGACGAAAAAACATTATTGGGGAACACTCTTCCGGCCATTTCTATGAATGTCCAATATTCAAAAGTCGCAAAATTTTTTTTTTTTTTTTGAAAATAGGCGACATTTTTCCAAATTTCGACTTTTGAAATTTTAAAAAAGTCTGCTCCTTTTTCCGAAAATGGTAGGTGATGGGAGAAAAAATTATTGGGGAACACTCCTCAGGCCATTTCTATGAATGTCCAATATTCAAAAGTCGCAACAGTGTGTTTTTTTGAAAATAGACGACATTTTTCCAAATTTGGACTTTTGAAATGTCAAAAAGGACTTTGCTCCTTTTTTCGAAAATGGTAGGAGATGGACGAAAAAACATTATTGGGGAACAGTCTTCCGGCCATTTTTTTGAATTTCCAATATTCAAAAGTCGCAACAGTGTGTTTTTTATAAAATAGGCGACATTTTTCCAAATTTCGACTTTTGAAATTTTAAAAAGGACTTTGCTCCTTTTTGCCGAAAATGTTAGAAAATTTGCGAAAAAAATTATTTAAGGAACACTATTCCGGCCATCCCTATGAATGTCCAATATTCAAAAGTGTGTTTTTTTGAAAATAGGCGACATTTTTCCAAATTTCGACTTTTGAGATTTTAAAAAGGACTTTGCTCTATTTTCCGAAAATGGTAGAAAATTTGCGAAAAAAAATTATTGGTTAACACTCTTCCGGTAAATTCTATGAATGTCCAATATTCAAAAGTGTGTTTTTTTTTATTAGGCGACATTTTTCCAAATTTCCACTTTCGAAATTGTAAAAAAGACTTTGCTTTTTTTTCATAAATGGTAGGTGATGGGCGAAAAAACATTATTGGGGAACACTCTTCCGGCCATTTCTATGAATGTTCAATATTCAAAAGTCGCAAAAGTGTGTTTTTTTTTTTAAATAGGCGACATTTTTCCAAATTTCGACTTTTGAAATTTTAAAAAAGACTTTGCTCCTTTTTGCCGAAAATGTTAGAAAATTTGCGAAAAAACATTATTGGGGAACACTATTCCGGCCATCCCTAGGAATGTCCAATATTCAATAGTGTGTTTTTTTGAAAATAGGTTACATTTTTCCAAATTTCGACTTTTGAAATGTTAAAAAGGACTTTGCGCCTTTTTTCGAAAATGGTAGGAGATGGGCGAAAAAACATTATTGGGGAACACTCTTCCGGCCATTTTTTTGAATTTCCAATATTCAAAAGTCGCAACAGTGTGTTTTTTATAAAATAGGCGACATTTTTCCAAATTTCGACTTTTGAAATTTTAAAAAGGACTTTGCTCCTTTTTGCCGAAAATGTTAGAAAATTTGCGAAAAAACATTATTGGGGAACACTATTCCGGCCATCCCTAGGAATGTCCAATATTCAATAGTGTGTTTTTTTTGAAAATAGGCTACATTTTTCCAAATTTCGACTTTTGAAATGTTAAAAAGGACTTTGCTCCTTTTTTCGAAAATGGTAGGAGATGGGCGAAAAAACATTATTGGGGAACACTCTTCCGGCCATTTCTATGAATGTCCAATATTCAAAAGTCGCAACAGTGTGTTTTTTTTAAAATAGGCTACATTTTTCCAAATTTGGACTTTTAAAATTTTAAAAAAGACTGCTCCTTTTTCCGAAAATGGTGGTGATAGGCGAAAAAAATTATTGGAGAACACTTCTCAGGCCATTTCTATGAATGTCCACTATTCAAAAGTCGCAACAGTGTGTATTTTGAAAATAACCGTCATTTTTCCAAATTTCGACTTTAGAAATTTTAAAAAGGACTTTGCTCCTTTTTCCGAAAATGGTAGAAAATTTGCGAAAAAAAATTATTAGGGAACACTATTCCGGCCATCCCTATGAATGTCCAATATTCAAAAGTCGCAAAAGTGTGTTTTTTTGAAAAAAACGACATTTTTCAAAATTTCAACTTTTGAAATTTTAAAAAAGACTTTGCTCCTTTTTCCGAAAATGGTAGAAAATTTGCGAAAAAAAATTATTGGGGAACACTATTCCGGCCATCCCTATGAATGTCCAATATTCAAAAGTCGCAACAGTGTGTTTTTGAAAATAAGCTACATTTTTCCAAATTTCGACTTTTGAAATGCTAAAAAGGACTTTGCTCCTTTTTTCGAAAATGGTACGAGATGGGCGAAAAAACATTATTGGGGAACACTCTTCCGGCCATTTCTATGAATGTCCAATATTCAAAAGTCGCAAAAGTGTGTTTTTTTGAAAATAGGCGACATTTTTCCAAATTTGGACTTTTGAAATGTTAAATAATACTTTGCTCCTTTTTTCGAAAATGGCAGGAGATGGGCGAAAAAAAATTATTGGGGAACACTCTTCCGGCCATTTCTATGAATGTCCAATATTCAAAAGTCGCAACAGTGTGTTTTTTTGAAAATAGGCGACATTTTTCCAAATTTGGACTTTTGAAATGTTAAATAATACTTTGCTCCTTTTTTCGAAAATGGCAGGAGATGGGCGAAAAAACATTATTGAGGAACACTCTTCCGGCCATCCCAATGAATGTCCAATATTCAAAAGTCGCAACAGTGTGTTTTTTTGAAAATAGGCGACATTTTTCCAAATTTCGACTTTTGAAATTTTAAAAAAGACTCTGCTCCTTTTTCCGAAAATGGTAGGTGATGGGCGAAAACAAATTATTGAGGAACATTATTCCGGCCATCCCTATTAATGTCCAATATTCAAAAGTCGCAACAGTGTGTTTTTTTGAAAATAGGCGACATTTTTCCAAATTTGGACTTTTGAAATGTTAAATCATACTTTGCTCCTTTTTTCGAAAATGGCAGGAGATGGGCGAAAAAAAATTATTGGGGAACACTCTTCCGGCCATTTCTATGAATGTCCAATATTCAAAAGTCGCAAAAGTGTGTTTTTTTGAAAAAAGGCGACATTTTTCCAAATTTCGACTTTTGAAATGTTAAAAAGGACTTTGCTCCTTTTTTGGAAAATGGCAGGAGATGGGCAAAAAAAAATTATTGGGGAACACTCTTCCGGCCATTTCTATGAATGTCCAATATTCAAAAATCGCAAAAGTATGTTTTTTTAAAAATAGGCCACATTTTTCTAAGTTTCGAATTTTAAAATTTTAAAAAAGACTGCACCTTTTTCCGAAAATTGTGGTGATAGGCGAAAAAAATTATTGGAAAACACTTCTCAGGCCATTTCTATGAATGTCCAATATTCAAAATTCGCAACAGTGTGTTTTTTTGAAAATAGGCGTAATTTTTCCAAATTTCGACTTTTGAAATTTTAAAAAAGGCTGCTCCTTTTTCCGAAAATGGTAGAAAATTTGCGAAAAAAAATTATTGGGGAACACTCTTCCGGCCATTTCTATGAATGTCCAATATTCAAAAGTCGCAACAGTGTGTTTTTTTGAAAATAGGCTACATTTTTCCAAATTTGGACTTTTAAAATTTTAAAAAAGACTGCTCCTTTTTCCGAAAATGGTGGTGATAGGCGAAAAAAATTATTGGAGAACACTTCTCAGGCCATTTCTATGAATGTCCACTATTCAAAAGTCGCAACAGTGTGTTTTTTGAAAATAACCGTCATTTTTCCAAATTTCGACTTTAGAAATTTTAAAAAGGACTTTGCTCCTTTTTCCGAAAATGGTAGCAAATTTGCGAAAAAAAATTATTAGGGAACACTATTCCGGCCATCCCTATGAATGTCCAATATTAAAAAGTCGCAAAAGTGTGTTTTTTTGAAAATAAGCTACATTTTTCCAAATTTAAACTTTTGAAATTTTAAAAAAGACTTTGCTCCTTTTTCCGAAAATGGTAGAAAATTTGCGAAAAAAAAATTATTGGGGAACACTATTCCG
The DNA here is from genome assembly GCA_932526305.1 of Epicampocera succincta. NCBI lineage: Eukaryota > Metazoa > Arthropoda > Insecta > Diptera > Tachinidae > Epicampocera > Epicampocera succincta. The sequence continues at coordinate 48,387,607 of OW052034.1, forward strand.
GCCATCCCTATGAATGTCCAATATTCAAAAATCGCAAAAGTATGTTTTTTTAAAAATAGGCCACATTTTTCTAAATTTCGAATTTTAAAATTTTAAAAAAGACTGCACCTTTTTTCGAAAATGGTGGTAATAGGCGAAAAAAATTATTGGAAAACACTTCTCTGGCCATTTCTATGAATGTCCAATATTCAAAAGTCGCAACAGTGTGTTTTTTTGAAAATAGGCGTCATTTTTCCAAATTTCGACTTTAGAGATTTTAAAAAGGACTTTGCTCCTTTTTTCGAAAATGGTAGAAAATTTGCGAAAAAAATTATTGGGGAGCACTCTTCCGGCCATTTCTATGAATGTCCAATATTCAAAAGTCGCAAAACTGTGTTTTTTTGAAAATAGGCGACATTTTTCCAAATTTCGACTTTTGAAATTTTAAAAAAGACTTTGCTCCTTTTTCCGAAAATGGTAGGTGAATGGCGAAAACAAATTATTGGGGAACACTATTCCGGCCATCCCTATTAATGTCCAATATTCAAAAGTCGCAACAGTGTGTTTTTTTGAAAATAGGCTACATTTTTCCAAATTTCGACTTTTGAAATGTTAAAAAGGACTTTGCTCCTTTTTTCGAAAATGGTAAGTGATGGGCGAAAAAAATTATTGGGGAACACTATTCCGGCCATCCCTATGAATGTCCAATATTCAAAAGTCGCAACAGTGTGTTTTTTTGAAAATAGGCTACATTTTTCCAAATTTGGACTTTTGAAATGTTAACCCTGCTGTTAGATTAGAAAAAATATACTAATCCTACGTTAAAAGACCATTTGGTCCATACTAAATTTTTTAAGAGAAGTAAATATTTAATCCATATTTTGCATCTAAGTTGATTGATTACCTTGTTAATATAATTAATATACATATATTATTTAAAATCGTGCCACCTAGAATTTCTCAAACCCATCGAACAAAACGAACACGAACAAAAAATAGTCAGCTGTCGTAGTAACGTCTCCTAGCTCTCAATCTGCCTTGTTCGCGCTGCCACCTTATAATACGAAAACGACATTTGTGAAGTACTCAATTCTGAAAGTGACTCGGATATTTCAGATTCGAATATTGATAGCGATTCGGAAAATAATGAAACAAGTGATTCTGAAACAGATAGCGAACCAGACGTGGCTGCAACTAGCACGGATCCTTTGTTTATAGCTAAAAACAAAATGGTATGGAGCGCCACTCCATTACCTCAGCCTACTGGAACTGCTGCTGAGAACATTATATCAACTCAGCCAGGTCCAACCAGATTTGCAGTATCTAGATCCAGTGACATGATGTCAGCATTTTTGTGTTTTTTTCCTCCTCCAATAGAAAAAATTATCATTGAAAATACGAATAATCACTGCAGGCTAAAATTTAGCAATAAATGGACCGATATTGATGAAGACACATTACGAGTATATATTGCTGTACTTATTCTTGCTGGGGTATATCGGTATGTAGATTCTGGTTTTAGTTATTCAGTAAAATAATTGCCTTCTATAAAACTTCCATATGGCAGTGGGAAAAATGAAGACATTCATGGTTTATTTGACGCATCTTTTGGTCGTCCGATTTTCCGTTCAATCATGTCTGAAGGTAATTTCCACATGATCACAAGTGCGCTCCGTTTTGATAATGTTTTGAGTCGAAGACAAATGTGCAGTTGCGACAAATTTGCTCCTATTCGCGAGTTGTGGGAGCGTTGGCAACTACTTCTTCCAATGTTCTACAACTGCCACGAAAATGTCACTATTGACGAGCAACTTGTTGGTTTCAGGGGACGATGTTCCTTTCGCCAGTTTATGCCATCAAAACCTGCAAAATATGGATTAAAATTTTGGTTGGCGGTAGATTCAAGCTCAGGCTACGTCTGGAAAATACAGCCATATCTTGGAAATGCTAAAAATGCAAGGCAAAACCAAGGACAACGCGTTGTATTAGATTTGACGGAAGGCTTGAAAGGTCAAAATATAACAGGAGACAATTTCTTTCCACGTTTGATTTAGTCAAAAAATTACTTGAACGGAAACTTACATATGTAGGAACAGTACGTCAAATTAAAACATTCCTTCCTCCGAAATTGCTGAATGTAAAAAAACTCCCGTTGTATGATTCTACATTTGCTGTCTGTGACATTGCGACATTAGTATCATACATCAGTCATAAAAACAAAGGAACGATATTGATAAGCACAATGCACAGAACAGGCAAAGTTGATGAAAGTGGGTCGAAGAAAAAACCGGAGATTGTTTCTTATTACAATTCGACAAAAGGTTTGCTATCTTCTTGCTCTTCTATAGTTTATTATATTTTGTTTCTCATAGGAGGCGTAGATACTGCTGACCAAATGATTGGCTCGTACAGCACAAAACGTAAAACAAATCGATGGCCGAATATTGTGTTTGCTAATATGCTAGATATATCCGCTTTGAATGCATATATACTTTTCTCTGAGATAGATGTTTCATGGGCGCCATCTGACCGAAATCGCAAGAGACCAGAATTTTTGCGGAAACTGGCACTTTCTTTGGCTAAGGCGCATATGACGAAACGGAGCAGATTGCCTCAACAACAGTTCTCAGCACAGTTATTGACTGAAATTCAGGCATCATCTTCCATTTCAACGGGTTCTTCAAGTAATACTTCTTCTAAGTCAGGGACTAGAAAGCGTGGAATTTGTGGTTGCTGCAAGTCTAAATGTGACATCAAATGCTCCATTTGTGACAAATTTATTTGCAAAACTAGCCGAAAAATATTTTGTTCAGTATGTATGTAATGAAAAAGAATATCAATAAATAAAAATTGTTTGTGAATAAATGCAAAAAAAAATTGTATTTTGATTTCAATCAAATTAAAATCTACACTGGACCAAATGGTCCCTAATCAAAGATAAGTCACTTCTTATATATTTAAGTCCGGCTTTATGTCAGACTCTTGAAACTATGAGTATACTGTTGTTTAAGTAATAACACACGTGAGCCGAAATATCAACAAAATATATATCACTGTTCAAAAGTTATAAGGAAAAGTAGCAAAATATTGGACCAAATGGGCTTAATCTAACAGCAGGGTTAAAAAGGACTTTGTTCCTTTTTTCGAAAATGGTACGAGATGGGCGAAAAACCATTATTGGGGAACACTCTTCCGGCCATTTCTATGAATGTTCAATATTCAAAAATCGCAAAAGTATGTTTTTTTAAAAATAGGCCACATTTTTCTAAATTTCGAATTTTAAAATTTTAAAAAAGACTGCACCTTTTTTCGAAAATGGTGGTAATAGGCAAAAAAAATTATTGGAAAACACTTCTCTGGCCATTTCTATGAATGTCCAATATTCAAAAGTCGCAACAGTGTGTTTTTTTGAAAATAGGCGTCATTTTTCCAAATTTCGACTTTAGAAATTTTAAAAAGGACTTTGCTCCTTCTTTCGAAAATGGTAGAAAATTTGCGAAAAAAATTATTGGGGAGCACTCTTCCGGCCATTTCTATGAATGTCCAATATTCAAAAGTCGCAAAACTGTGTTTTTTTGAAAATAGGCGACATTTTTCCAAATTTCGACTTTTGAAATTTTAAAAAAGACTTTGCTCCTTTTTCCGAAAATGGTAGGTGATGAGCGAAAACAAATTATTGGGGAACACTATTCCGGCCATCCCTATTAATGTCCAATATTCAAAAGTCGCAACAGTGTGTTTTTTTGAAAATAGGCTACATTTTTCCAAATTTGGACTTTTGAAATGTTAAAAAGGACTTTGCTCCTTTTTTCGAAAATGGTACGAGATGGGCGAAAACAAATTATTGAGGAACATTATTCCGGCCATCCCTATTAATGTCCAATATTCAAAAGTCGCAACAGTGTGTTTTTTTGAAAATAGGCGACATTGTTCCAAATTTCGACTTTTGAAATTTTAAAAAGGACTTTGCTCCTTTTTTCGAAAATGGTACGAGATGGGCGAAAAAATATTTTTGGGGAACACTCTTCCGGCCATTTCTATGAATGTCCAATATTCAAAAATCGCAAAAGTATGTTTTTTTAAAAATAGGCCACATTTTTCTAAATTTCGAATTTTAAAATTTTAAAAAAGACTGCACCTTTTTTCGAAAATGGTGGTAAAAGGCGAAAAAAATTATTGGAAAACACTTCTCTGGCCATTTCTATGAATGTCCAATATTCAAAAGTCGCAACAGTGTGTTTTTTTGAAAATAGGCGTCATTTTTCCAAATTTCGACTTTAGAAATTTTAAAAAGGACTTTGCTCCTTTTTTCGAAAATGGTAGAAAATTTGCGAAAAAAATTTTTGGGGAGCACTCTTCCGGCCATTTCTATGAATGTCCAATATTCAAAAGTCGCAAAACTGTGTTTTTTTGAAAATAGGCGACATTTTTCCAAATTTCGACTTTTGAAATTTTAAAAAAGACTTTGCTCCTTTTTCCGAAAATTGTAGGTGATGGGCGAAAACAAATTATTGGGGAACACTATTTCGGCCATCCCTATTAATGTCCAATATTCAAAAGTCGCAACAGTGTGTTTTTTTGAAAATAGGCTACATTTTTCCAAATTTCGACTTTTGAAATGTTAAAAAGGACTTTGCTCCTTTTTTCGAAAATGGTACGAGATGGGCGAAAAAACATTATTGGGGAACACTCTTCCGGCCATTTCTATGAATTTCCAATATTCAAAAGTCGCAACAGTGTGTTTTTTTGAAAATAGGCGACATTGTTCCAAATTTCGACTTTTGAAATTTTAAAAAGGACTTTGCTCTTTTTTTTCAAAAATTGTAAGTGATGGGCGAAAAAAATTATTGGGGAACACTATTCCGGCCATCCCTATGAATGTCCAATATTCAAAAGTCGCAACAGTGTGTTTTTTTGAAAATAGGCTACATTTTTCCAAATTTGGACTTTTGAAATGTTAAAAAGGACTTTGCTCCTTTTTTCGAAAATGGTACGAGATGGGCGAAAAACCATTATTGGGGAACACTCTTCCGGCCATTTCTATGAATGTCCAATATTCAAAAATCGCAAAAGTATGTTTTTTTAAAAATAGGCCACATTTTTCTAAATTTCGAATTTTAAAATTTTAAAAAAGACTGCACTTTTTTTCGAAAATGGTGGTAATAAGCGAAAAAAATTATTGGAAAACACTTCTCTGGCCATTTCTATGAATGTCCAATATTCAAAAGTCGCAACAGTGTGTTTTTTTGAAAATAGGCGTCATTTTTCCAAATTTCGACTTTAGAAATTTTAAAAAGGACTTTGCTCCTTCTTTCGAAAATGGTAGAAAATTTGCGAAAAAAATTATTGGGGAGCACTCTTCCGGCCATTTCTATGAATGTCCAATATTCAAAAGTCGCAAAACTGTGTTTTTTTGAAAATAGGCGACATTTTTCCAAATTTCGACTTTTGAAATTTTAAAAAAGACTTTGCTCCTTTTTCCGAAAATGGTAGGTGATGGGCGAAAACAAATTATTGGGGAACACTATTCCGGCCATCCCTATTAATGTCCAATATTCAAAAGTCGCAACAGTGTGTTTTTTTGAAAATAGGCTACATTTTTCCAAATTTCGACTTTTGAAATGTTAAAAAGGACTTTGCTCCTTTTTTCGAAAATGGTACGAGATGGGCGAAAAAACATTATTGGGGAACACTCTTCCGGCCATTTCTATGAATTTCCAATATTCAAAAGTCGCAACAGTGTGTTTTTTTGAAAATAGGCGACATTGTTCCAAATTTCGACTTTTGAAATTTTAAAAAGGACTTTGCTCCTTTTTTTCGAAAATGGTAAGTGATGGGCGAAAAAAATTATTGGGGAACACTATTCCGGCCATCCCTATGAATGTACAATATTCAAAAGTCGCAACAGTGTGTTTTTTTGAAAATAGGCTACATTTTTCCAAATTTGGACTTTTGAAATGTTAAAAAGGACTTTGCTCCTTTTTTCGAAAATGGTACGAGATGGGCGAAAAAACATTGTTGGGGAACACTCTTCCGGCCATTTCTATGAATTTCCAATATTCAAAAGTCGCAACAGTGTTTTTTTTGAAAATAGGCGACATTGTTCCAAATTTCGACTTTTGAAATTTTAAAAAGGACTTTGCTCCTTTTTTTCGAAAATGGTAAGTGATGGGCGAAAAAAATTATTGGGGAACACTATCCCGGCCATTTCTATAAATGTGCAATATTCAAAAGTCGCAACAGTGTGTTTTTTTGAAAATAGGCGACATTTTTCCAAATTTCGACTTTTGAAATTGTAAAAAGGACTTTGCTCCTTTTTTCGAAAATGGTAGGAGATGGGCGAAAAAACATTATTGGGGAACACTCTTCCGGTCATCCCTATGAATGTCCAATATTCAAAAGTATGTTTTTTTGACAATTGGCGACATTTTTTCAAATTTCGACTTTTGAAATTTTAAAAAAGACTTTGCTCCTTTTTCCGAAAATGGTAAGTGATGGGCGAAAAAAATTATTGGGGAACACTATTCCGGCCATCCCTATGAATTTCCAATATTCAAAAGTCGCAACAGTGTGTTTTTTTGAAAATAGGCGACATAGTTCCAAATTTCGACTTTTGAAATTTTAAAAAGGACTTTGCTCCTTTTTTTCGAAAATGGTAGGAGATGGGCGAAAAAACATTATTGGGGAACACTCTTCCGGCCATTTCTATGAATGTCTAATATTGAAAAGTGTGTTTTTTTGAAAATAGGCTACATTTTTCCAAATTTCGACTTTTGAAATGTTAAAAAAGACTTTGCTCCTTTTTCCGAAAATGGTAAGTGATGGGCGAAAAAAATTATTGGGGAACACTATTCCGGCCATCCCTATGAATTTCCAATATTCAAAAGTCGCAACAGTGTGTTTTTTTGAAAATAGGCGACATTGTTCCAAATTTCGACTTTTGAAATTTTAAAAAGGACTTTGCTCCTTTTTTTCGAAAATGGTAGGAGATGGGCGAAAAAACATTATTGGGGAACACTCTTCCGGCCATTTCTATGAATGTCCAATATTGAAAAGTGTGTTTTTTTGAAAATAGGCTACATTTTTCCAAATTTCGACTTTTGAAATGTTAAAAAAGACTTTGCTCCTTTTTCCGAAAATGGTAAGTGATGGGCGAAAAAAATTATTGGGGAACACTATTCCGGCCATCCCTATGAATTTCCAATATTCAAAAGTCGCAACAGTGTGTTTTTTTGAAAATAGGCGACATTGTTCCAAATTTCGACTTTTGAAATGTTAAAAAGGACTTTGCTCCTTTTTTCGAAAATGGTACGAGATGGGCGAAAAAACATTGTTGGGGAACACTCTTCCGGCCATTTCTATGAATTTCCAATATTCAAAAGTCGCAACAGTGTGTTTTTTTGAAAATAGGCTACATTTTTCCAAATTTGGACTTTTGAAATGTTAAAAAGGACTTTGCTCCTTTTTTTCGAAAATGGTAGGAGATGGGCGAAAAAACATTATTGGGGAACACTCTTCCGGCCATTTCTATGAATGTCCAATATTCAAAAGTGTGTTTTTTTGACAATTGGCGACATTTTTTCAAATTTCGACTTTTGAAATTTTAAAAAAGACTTTGCTCCTTTTTCCGAAAATGGTAAGTGATGGGCGAAAAAAATTATTGGGGAACACTATTCCGGCCATCCCTATGAATTTCCAATATTCAAAAGTCGCAACAGTGTGTTTTTTTGAAAATAGGCGACATTGTTCCAAATTTCGACTTTTGAAATTTTAAAAAGGACTTTGCTCCTTTTTTTCGAAAATGGTAGGAGATGGGCGAAAAAACATTATTGGGGAACACTCTTCCGGCCATTTCTATGAATGTCCAATATTCAAAAGTGTGTTTTTTTGAAAATAGGCTACATTTTTCCAAATTTTGACTTTTGAAATGTTAAAAAAGACTTTGCTCCTTTTTCCGAAAATGGTAAGTGATGGGCGAAAAAAATTATTGGGGAACACTATTCCGGCCATCCCTATGAATGTCCAATATTCAAAAGTCGCAACAGTGTGTTTTTTTGAAAATAGGCTACATTTTTCCTAATTTGGACTTTTGAAATGTTAAAAAGGACTTTGCTCCTTTTTTCGAAAATGGTACGAGATGGGCGAAAAAACATTATTGGGGAACACTCTTCCGGCCATTTCTATGAATTTCCAATATTCAAAAGTCGCAACAGTGTGTATTTTTGAAAATAGGCGACATTGTTCCAAATTTCGACTTTTGAAATTTTAAAAAGGACTTTGCTCCTTTTTTTCGAAAATGGTAGGAGATGGGCGAAAAAACATTATTGGGGAACACTCTTCCGGCCATTTCTATGAATGTCCAATATTCAAAAGTGTGTTTTTTTGAAAATAGGCTACATTTTTCCAAATTTCGACTTTTGAAATGTTAAAAAAGACTTTGCTCCTTTTTTCGAAAATGGTAGGAGATGGGCGAAAAAACATTATTGGGGAACACTCTTCCGGCCATTTCTATGAATGTCCAATATTCAAAAGTCGCAAAATTTTTTTTTTTTTTTTTTAAAATAGGCGACATTTTTCCAAATTTCGACTTTTGAAATTTTTAAAAAGTCTGCTCCTTTTTCCGAAAATGGTAGGTGATGGGAGAAAAAATTATTGGGGAACACTCCTCAGGCCATTTCTATGAATGTCCAATATTCAAAAGTCGCAACAGTGTGTTTTTTTGAAAATAGACGACATTTTTCTAAATTTGGACTTTTGAAATGTTAAAAACGACTTTGCTCCTTTTTTCGAAAATGGTACGAGATGGGCGAAAAAACATTATTGGGGAACACTCTTCTGGCCATTTCTATGAATTTCCAATATTCAAAAGTCGCAACAGTGTGTTTTTTTGAAAATAGGCTACATTTTTTCAAATTTCGACTTTTGAAATTTTAAAAAGGACTTTGCTCCTTTTTTCGAAAATGGTACGAGATGGGCGAAAAAACATTATTGGAGAACACTCTTCCGGCCATTTCTATGAATGTCCAATATTCAAAAATCGCAAAAGTATGTTTTTTTAAAAATAGGCCACATTTTTCTAAGTTTCGAATTTTAAAATTTTAAAAAAGACTGCCCCTTTTTTCGAAAATGGTGGTAATAGGCGAAAAAAATTATTGGAAAACACTTCTCTGGCCATTTCTATGAATGTCCAATATTCAAAAGTCGCAACAGTGTGTTTTTTTGAAAATAGGCGTCATTTTTCCAAATTTCGACTTTAGATATTTTAAAAAGGACTTTGCTCCTTTTTTCGAAAATGGTAGAAAATTTGCGAAAAAAATTATTGGGGAGCACTATTCCGGCCATCCCTATGAATTTCCAATATTCAAAAGTCGCAACAGTGTGTTTTTTTGAAAATAGGCGACATTGTTCCGAATTTCGACTTTTGAAATTTCAAAAAGGACTTTGCTCTTTTTCCGAAAATGGTAGGTGATGGGCGAAAAAAATTATTGGGGAACACTATTCCGGCCATCCCTATGAATGTCTAATATTCAAAAGTGTGTTTTTTTTCAAATAGGCTGCATTTTTCCGAATTTCGACTTTTGAAATTTCAAAAAGGACTTTGCTCTTTTTCCGAAAATGGTAGGTGATGGGCGAAAAAAATTATTGGGGAACACTATTCCGGCCATCCCTATGAATGTCCAATATTCAAAAGTCGCAACAGTGTGTTTTTTTGAAAATAGGCTACATTTTTCCAAATTTGGACTTTTGAAATGTTAAAAAGGACTTTGCTCCTTTTTTTCGAAAATGGTAGGAGATGGGCGAAAAAACATTATTGGGGAACACTCTTCCGGCCATTTCTATGAATGTCCAATATTCAAAAGTGTGTTTTTTTGACAATTGGCGACATTTTTTCAAATTTCGACTTTTGAAATTTTAAAAAAGACTTTGCTCCTTTTTCCGAAAATGGTAAGTGATGGGCGAAAAAAATTATTGGGGAACACTATTCCGGCCATCCCTATGAATTTCCAATATTCAAAAGTCGCAACAGTGTGTTTTTTTGAAAATAGGCGACATTGTTCCAAATTTCGACTTTTGAAATTTTAAAAAGGACTTTGCTCCTTTTTTTCGAAAATGGTAGGAGATGGGCGAAAAAACATTATTGGGGAACACTCTTCCGGCCATTTCTATGAATGTCCAATATTCAAAAGTGTGTTTTTTTGAAAATAGGCTACATTTTTCCAAATTTCGACTTTTGAAATGTTAAAAAAGACTTTGCTCCTTTTTCCGAAAATGGTAAGTGATGGGCGAAAAAAATTATTGGGGAACACTATTCCGGCCATCCCTATGAATGTCCAATATTCAAAAGTCGCAACAGTGTGTTTTTTTGAAAATAGGCTACATTTTTCCAAATTTGGACTTTTGAAATGTTAAAAAGGACTTTGCTCCTTTTTTCGAAAATGGTACGAGATGGGCGAAAAAACATTATTGGGGAACACTCTTCCGGCCATTTCTATGAATTTCCAATATTCAAAAGTCGCAACAGTGTGTATTTTTGAAAATAGGCGACATTGTTCCAAATTTCGACTTTTGAAATTTTAAAAAGGACTTTGCTCCTTTTTTTCGAAAATGGTAGGAGATGGGCGAAAAAACATTATTGGGGAACACTCTTCCGGCCATTTCTATGAATGTCCAATATTCAAAAGTGTGTTTATTTGAAAATAGGCTACAGTTTTCCAAATTTCGACTTTTGAAATGTTAAAAAAGACTTTGCTCCTTTTTTCGAAAATGGTAGGAGATGGGCGAAAAAACATTATTGGGGAACACTCTTCCGGCCATTTCTATGAATGTCCAATATTCAAAAGTCGCAAAATTTTTTTTTTTTTTTTTGAAAATAGGCGACATTTTTCCAAATTTCGACTTTTGAAATTTTTAAAAAGTCTGCTCCTTTTTCCGAAAATGGTAGGTGATGGGAGAAAAAATTATTGGGGAACACTCCTCAGGCCATTTCTATGAATGTCCAATATTCAAAAGTCGCAACAGTGTGTTTTTTTGAAAATAGACGACATTTTTCCAAATTTCGACTTTTGAAATTTCAAAAAGGACTTTGCTCTTTTTCCGAAAATGGTAGGTGATGGGCGAAAAAAATTATTGGGGAACACTATTCCGGCCATCCCTATGAATGTCTAATATTCAAAAGTGTGTTTTTTTTCAAATAGGCTGCATTTTTCCGAATTTCGACTTTTGAAATTTCAAAAAGGACTTTGCTCTTTTTCCGAAAATGGTAGGTGATGGGCGAAAAAAATTATTGGGGAACACTATTCCGGCCATCCCTATGAATGTCCAATATTCAAAAGTCGCAACAGTGTGTTTTTTTGAAAATAGGCGTCATTTTTCCAAATTTCGACTTTAGATATTTTAAAAAGGACTTTGCTCCTTTTTTCGAAAATGGTAGAAAATTTGCGAAAAAAATTATTGGGGAGCACTATTCCGGCCATCCCTATGAATTTCCAATATTCAAAAGTCGCAACAGTGTGTTTTTTTGAAAATAGGCGACATTGTTCCGAATTTCGACTTTTGAAATTTCAAAAAGGACTTTGCTCTTTTTCCGAAAATGGTAGGTGATGGGCGAAAAAAATTATTGGGGAACACTATTCCGGCCATCCCTATGAATGTCTAATATTCAAAAGTGTGTTTTTTTTCAAATAGGCTGCATTTTTCCGAATTTCGACTTTTGAAATTTCAAAAAGGACTTTGCTCTTTTTCCGAAAATGGTAGGTGATGGGCGAAAAAAATTATTGGGGAACACTATTCCGGCCATCCCTATGAATGTCCAATATTCAAAAGTCGCAACAGTGTGTTTTTTTGAAAATAGGCTACATTTTTCCAAATTTCGACTTTTGAAATGTTAAAAACGACTTTGCTCCTTTTTTCGAAAATGGTACGAGATGGGCGAAAAAACATTATTGGGGAACACTCTTCTGGCCATTTCTATGAATGTCCAATATTCAAAAATCGCAAAAGTATGTTTTTTTAAAAATAGGCCACATTTTTCCAAGTTTCGAATTTTAAAATTTTAAAAAAGACTGCACCTTTTTCCGAAAATGGTAGGTGATGGGAGAAAAAATTATTGGGGAACACTCCTCAGGCCATTTCTATGAATGTCCAATATTCAAAAGTCGCAACAGTGTGTTTTTTTGAAAATAGACGACATTTTTCCAAATTTGGACTTTTGAAATGTTAAAAAGGACTTTGCTCCTTTTTTCGAAAATGGTACGAGATGGGCGAAAAAACATTATTGGGGAACACTCTTCTGGCCATTTCTATGAATTTCCAATATTCAAAAGTCGCAACAGTGTGTTTTTTTGAAAATAGCCGACATTTTTTCAAATTTCGACTTTTGAAATTTTAAAAAGGACTTTGCTCCTTTTTGCCGAAAATGTTAGAAAATTTGCGAAAAAAATTATTTAAGGAACACTATTCCGGCCATCCCTATGAATGTCCAATATTCAAAAGTGTGTTTTTTTGAAAATAGGCGACATTTTTCCAAATTTCAACTTTTGAGATTTTAAAAAGGACTTTGCTCCTTTTTCCGAAAATGGTAGAAAATTTGCGAAAAAAAATTATTGGTTAACACTCTTCCGGTAAATTCTATGAATGTCCAATATTCAAAAGTGTGTTTTTTTTTATTAGGCGACATTTTTCCAAATTTCCACTTTCGAAATTGTAAAAAAGACTTTGCTTTTTTTTCCAAAATGGTAGGTGATGGGCGAAAAAACACTATTGGGGAACACTCTTCCGGCCATTTCTATGAATGTTCAATATTCAAAAGTCGCAAAAGTGTGTTTTTTTTTTTTTGAAAATAGGCGACATTTTTCCAAATTTGGACTTTTGAAATGTTAAAAAGGACTTTGCTCCTTTTTTCGAAAATGGTACGAGATGGGCGAAAAAACATTATTGGGGAACACTCTTCTGGCCATTTCTATGAATTTCCAATATTCAAAAGTCGCAACAGTGTGTTTTTTTGAAAATAGGCGACATTGTTCCAAATTTCGACTTTTGAAATTTTAAAAAGGACTTTGCTCTTTTTTTTCGAAAATGGTAGGAGATGGGCGAAAAAACATTATTGGGGAACACTCTTCCGGCCATTTTTTTGAATTTTTAATATTCAAAAGTCGCAACAGTGTGTTTTTTATAAAATAGGCGACATTTTTCCAAATTTCGACTTTTGAAATTTTAAAAAGGACTTTGATCCTTTTTGCCGAAAATGTTAGAAAATTTGCGAAAAAAATTATTTAAGGAACACTATTCCGGCCATCCCTATGAATGTCCAATATTCAAAAGTGTGTTTTTTTGAAAATAGGCGACATTTTTCCAAATTTCGACTTTTGAGATTTTAAAAAAGAAAATTTGCGAAAAAAAATTATTGGTTAACACTCTTCCGGTAAATTCTATGAATGTCCAATATTCAAAAGTGTGTTTTTTTTTATTAGGCGACATTTTTCCAAATTTCCACTTTCGAAATTGTAAAAAAGACTTTGCTTTTTTTTCGAAAATGGTAGGTGATGGGCGAAAAAACATTGTTGGGGAACACTCTTCCGGCCATTTCTATGAATGTCCAATATTCAAAAATCGCAAGAGTATGTTTTTTTAAAAATAGGCCACATTTTTCTAAATTTCGAATTTCAAATTTTAAAAAAGACTGCACCTTTTTCCGAAAATGGTGGTAATAGGCGAAAAAAATTATTGGAAAACACTTCTCAGGCCATTTCTATGAATGTTCAATATTCAAAAGTCGCAACAGTGTGTTTTTTTGAAAATAGACGATATTTTTCTAAATTTGGACTTTTGAAATGTTAAAAAGGACTTTGCTCCTTTTTTCGAAAATGGTACGAGATGGGCGAAAAAACATTATTGGGGAACACTCTTCCGGCCATTTCTATGAATGTCCAATATTCAAAAGTGTGTTTTTTTGAAAATAGGCTACATTTTTCCAAATTTCGACTTTTGAAATGTTAAAAAAGACTTTGCTTCTTTTTTCGAAAATGGTAGGAGATGGGCGAAAAAACATTATTGGGGAACACTCTTCCGGCCATTTCTATGAATGTCCAATATTCAAAAGTGTGTTTTTTTGAAAATAGGCTACATTTTTCCAAATTTCGACTTTTGAAATGTTAAAAAAGACTTTGCTTCTTTTTTCGAAAATGGTAGGAGATGGGCGAAAAAACATTATTGGGGAACACTCTTCCGGCCATTTCTATGAATGTCCAATATTCAAAAGTCGCAACAGTGTGTTTTTTTGAAAATAGACGATATTTTTCTAAATTTGGACTTTTGAAATGTTAAAAAGGACTTTGCTCCTTTTTTCGAAAATGGTACGAGATGGGCGAAAAAACATTATTGGGGAACACTCTTCTGGCCATTTCTATGAATTTCCAATATTCAAAAGTCGCAACAGTGTGTTTTTTTGAAAAAAGCCGACATTTTTTCAAATTTCGACTTTTGAAATTTTAAAAAGGACTTTGCTCCTTTTTTCGAAAATGGTACGAGATGGGCGAAAAAACATTATTGGGGAACACTCTTCCGGCCATTTCTATGAATGTCCAATATTCAAAAATCGCAAAAGTATGTTTTTTTAAAAATAGGCCACATTTTTCTAAGTTTCGAATTTTAAAATTTTAAAAAAGACTGCACCTTTTTCCGAAAATGGTAGGTGATGGGAGAAAAAATTATTGGGGAACACTCCTCAGGCCATTTCTATGAATGTCCAATATTCAAAAGTCGCAACAGTGTGTTTTTTTGAAAATAGACGACATTTTTCCAAATTTGGACTTTTGAAATGTTAAAAAGGACTTTGCTCCTTTTTTCGAAAATGGTACGAGATGGGCGAAAAAACATTATTGGGGAACACTCTTCTGGCCATTTCTATGAATTTCCAATATTCAAAAGTCGCAACAGTGTGTTTTTTTGAAAATAGCCGACATTTTTTCAAATTTCGACTTTTGAAATTTTAAAAAGGACTTTGCTCCTTTTTGCCGAAAATGTTAGAAAATTTGCGAAAAAAATTATTTAAGGAACACTATTCCGGCCATCCCTATGAATGTCCAATATTCAAAAGTGTGTTTTTTTGAAAATAGGCGACATTTTTCCAAATTTCGACTTTTGAGATTTTAAAAAGGACTTTGCTCCTTTTTCCGAAAATGGTAGAAAATTTGCGAAAAAAAATTATTGGTTAACACTCTTCCGGTAAATTCTATGAATGTCCAATATTCAAAAGTGTGTTTTTTTTTTATTAGGCGACATTTTTCCAAATTTCCACTTTCGAAATTGTAAAAAAGACTTTGCTTTTTTTTCCAAAATGGTAGGTGATGGGCGAAAAAACACTATTGGGGAACACTCTTCCGGCCATTTCTATGAATGTTCAATATTCAAAAGTCGCAAAAGTGTGTTTTTTTTTTTGAAAATAGGCGACATTTTTCCAAATTTGGACTTTTGAAATGTTAAAAAGGACTTTGCTCCTTTTTTCGAAAATGGTACGAGATGGGCGAAAAAACATTATTGGGGAACACTCTTCTGGCCATTTCTATGAATTTCCAATATTCAAAAGTCGCAACAGTGTGTTTTTTTGAAAATAGGCGACATTGTTCCAAATTTCGACTTTTGAAATTTTAAAAAGGACTTTGCTCCTTTTTTTCGAAAATGGTAGGAGATGGGCGAAAAAACATTATTGGGGAACACTCTTCCGGCCATTTTTTTGAATTTTTAATATTCAAAAGTCGCAACAGTGTGTTTTTTATAAAATAGGCGACATTTTTCCAAATTTCGACTTTTGAAATTTTAAAAAGGACTTTGCTCCTTTTTGCCGAAAATGTTAGAAAATTTGCGAAAAAAATTATTTAAGGAACACTATTCCGGCCATCCCTATGAATGTCCAATATTCAAAAGTGTGTTTTTTTGAAAATAGGCGACATTTTTCCAAATTTCGACTTTTGAGATTTTAAAAAGGACTTTGCGCCTTTTTCCGAAAATGGTAGAAAATTTGCGAAAAAAAATTATTGGTTAACACTCTTCCGGTAAATTCTATGAATGTCCAATATTCAAAAGTGTGTTTTTTTTTATTAGGCGACATTTTTCCAAATTTCCACTTTCGAAATTGTAAAAAAGACTTTGCTTTTTTTTCGAAAATGGTAGGTGATGGGCGAAAAAACATTGTTGGGGAACACTCTTCCGGCCATTTCTATGAATGTCCAATATTCAAAAATCGCAAGAGTATGTTTTTTTAAAAATAGGCCACATTTTTCTAAATTTCGAATTTTAAATTTGAAAAAAGACTGCACCTTTTTCCGAAAATGGTGGTAATAGGCGAAAAAAATTATTGGAAAACACTTCTCAGGCCATTTCTATGAATGTTCAATATTCAAAAGTGTGTTTTTTTTTATTAGGCGACATTTTTCCAAATTTCCACTTTCGAAATTGTAAAAAAGACTTTGCTTTTTTTTCGAAAATGGTAGGTGATGGGCGAAAAAACATTGTTGGGGAACACTCTTCCGGCCATTTCTATGAATGTCCAATATTCAAAAATCGCAAGAGTATGTTTTTTTGAAAATAGCCGACATTTTTTCAAATTTCGACTTTTGAAATTTTAAAAAGGACTTTGCTCCTTTTTGCCGAAAATGTTAGAAAATTTGCGAAAAAAATTATTTAAGGAACACTATTCCGGCCATCCCTATGAATGTCCAATATTCAAAAGTGTGTTTTTTTGACATTTTTCCAAATTTCGACTTTTGAGATTTTAAAAAGGACTTTGCTCCTTTTTCCGAAAATGGTAGAAAATTTGCGAAAAAAAATTATTGGTTAACACTCTTCCGGTAAATTCTATGAATGTCCAATATTCAAAAGTGTGTTTTTTTTTTATTAGGCGACATTTTTCCAAATTTCCACTTTCGAAATTGTAAAAAAGACTTTGCTTTTTTTTCCAAAATGGTAGGTGATGGGCGAAAAAACACTATTGGGGAACACTCTTCCGGCCATTTCTATGAATGTTCAATATTCAAAAGTCGCAAAAGTGTGTTTTTTTTTTTGAAAATAGGCGACATTTTTCCAAATTTGGACTTTTGAAATGTTAAAAAGGACTTTGCTCCTTTTTTCGAAAATGGTACGAGATGGGCGAAAAAACATTATTGGGGAACACTCTTCTGGCCATTTCTATGAATTTCCAATATTCAAAAGTCGCAACAGTGTGTTTTTTTGAAAATAGGCGACATTGTTCCAAATTTCGACTTTTGAAATTTTAAAAAGGACTTTGCTCCTTTTTTTCGAAAATGGTAGGAGATGGGCGAAAAAACATTATTGGGGAACACTCTTCCGGCCATTTTTTTGAATTTTTAATATTCAAAAGTCGCAACAGTGTGTTTTTTATAAAATAGGCGACATTTTTCCAAATTTCGACTTTTGAAATTTTAAAAAGGACTTTGCTCCTTTTTGCCGAAAATGTTAGAAAATTTGCGAAAAAAATTATTTAAGGAACACTATTCCGGCCATCCCTATGAATGTCCAATATTCAAAAGTGTGTTTTTTTGAAAATAGGCGACATTTTTCCAAATTTCGACTTTTGAGATTTTAAAAAGGACTTTGCGCCTTTTTCCGAAAATGGTAGAAAATTTGCGAAAAAAAATTATTGGTTAACACTCTTCCGGTAAATTCTATGAATGTCCAATATTCAAAAGTGTGTTTTTTTTTATTAGGCGACATTTTTCCAAATTTCCACTTTCGAAATTGTAAAAAAGACTTTGCTTTTTTTTCGAAAATGGTAGGTGATGGGCGAAAAAACATTGTTGGGGAACACTCTTCCGGCCATTTCTATGAATGTCCAATATTCAAAAATCGCAAGAGTATGTTTTTTTAAAAATAGGCCACATTTTTCTAAATTTCGAATTTTAAATTTGAAAAAAGACTGCACCTTTTTCCGAAAATGGTGGTAATAGGCGAAAAAAATTATTGGAAAACACTTCTCAGGCCATTTCTATGAATGTTCAATATTCAAAAGTCGCAAAATTTTTTTTTTTTTTTTTGAAAATAGGCGACATTTTTCCAAATTTCGACTTTTGAAATTTTAAAAAAGTCTGCTCCTTTTTCCGAAAATGGTAGGTGATGGGAGAAAAAATTATTGGGGAACACTCCTCAGGCCATTTCTATGAATTTCCAATATTCAAAAGTCGCAACAGTGTGTTTTTTTGAAAATAGGCGACATTGTTCCAAATTTCGGCTTTTGAAATTTTAAAAAGGACTTTGCTCCTTTTTTTCGAAAATGGTAGGAGATGAGCGAAAAAACATTATTGGGGAACACTCTTCCGGCCATTTCTATGAATGTCCAATATTCAAAAGTGTGTTTTTTGAAAATAGGCTACATTTTTTCAAATTTCGACTTTTGAAATGTTAAAAAAGACTTTGCTTCTTTTTTCGAAAATGGTAGGAGATGGGCGAAAAAACATTATTGGGGAACACTCTTCCGGCCATTTCTATGAATTTCCAATATTCAAAAGTCGCAACAGTGTGTTTTTTTGAAAATAGCCGACATTTTTTCAAATTTCGACTTTTGAAATTTTAAAAAGGACTTTGCTCCTTTTTGCCGAAAATGTTAGAAAATTTGCGAAAAAAATTATTTAAGGAACACTATTCCGGCCATCCCTATGAATGTCCAATATTCAAAAGTGTGTTTTTTTGAAAATAGGCGACATTTTTCCAAATTTCGACTTTTGAGATTTTAAAAAGGACTTTGCTCTTTTTTCCGAAAATGGTAGAAAATTTGCGAAAAAAAATTATTGGTTAACACTCTTCCGGTAAATTCTTAGAATGTCCAATATTCAAAAGTGTGTTTTTTTTTATTAGGCGACATTTTTCCAAATTTCCACTTTCGAAATTGTAAAAAAGACTTTGCTTTTTTTTCCAAAATGGTAGGTGATGGGCGAAAAAACATTATTGGGGAACACTCTTCCGGCCATTTCTATGAATGTTCAATATTCAAAAGTCGCAAAAGTGTGTTTTTTTTTGAAAATAGGCGACATTTTTCCAAATTTGGACTTTTGAAATGTTAAAAAGGACTTTGCTCCTTTTTTCGAAAATGGTACGAGATGGGCGAAAAAACATTATTGGGGAACACTCTTCTGGCCATTTCTATGAATTTCCAATATTCAAAAGTCGCAACAGTGTGTTTTTTTGAAAATAGGCGACATTGTTCCAAATTTCGACTTTTGAAATTTTAAAAAGGACTTTGCTCCTTTTTTTCGAAAATGGTAGGAGATGGGCGAAAAAACATTATTGGGGAACACTCTTCCGGCCATTTTTTTGAATTTCCAATATTCAAAAGTCGCAACAGTGTTTTTTTTATAAAATAGGCGACATTTTTCCAAATTTCGACTTTTGAAATTTTAAAAAGGACTTTGCTCCTTTTTGCCGAAAATGTTAGAAAATTTGCGAAAAAAATTATTTAAGGAACACTATTCCGGCCATCCCTATGAATGTCCAATATTCAAAAGTGTGTTTTTTTGAAAATAGGCGACATTTTTCCAAATTTCGACTTTTGAGATTTTAAAAAGGACTTTGCTCCTTTTTCCGAAAATGGTAGAAAATTTGCGAAAAAAAATTATTGGTTAACAATCTTCCGGTAAATTCTATGAATGTCCAATATTCAAAAGTGTGTTTTTTTTATTAGGCGACATTTTTCCAAATTTCCACTTTCGAAATTGTAAAAAAGGCTTTGCTTTTTTTTCGAAAATGGTAGGTGATGGGCGAAAAAACATTATTGGGGAACCCTCTTCCGGCCATTTCTATGAATGTTCAATATTCAAAAGTCGCAAAAGTGTGTTTTTTTTTGAAAATAGGCGACATTTTTCCAAATTTCGACTTTTGAAATTTTAAAAAAGACTTTGCTCTCTTTTCCGAAAATGGTAGGTGATGGGCGAAAACAAATTATTGGGGAACACTATTCCGGCCATCCCTATTAATGTCCAATATTCAAAAGTCGCAACAGTGTGTTTTTTTGAAAATAGGCTACATTTTTCCAAATTTGGACTTTTGAAATGTTAAAAAGGACTTTGCTCCTTTTTTCGAAAATGGTACGAGATGGGCGAAAAAACATTATTGGGGAACACTCTTCCGGTCATTTCTATGAATGTCCAATATTCAAAAGTGTGTTTTTTTTAAAATAGGCTACATTTTTCCAAATTTCGACTTTTGAAATTTTAAAAAGGACTTTGCTCCTTTTTTTCGAAAATGGTAGGAGATGGGCGAAAAAACATTATTGGGGAACACTCTTCCGGCCATTTCTATGAATGTCCAATATTCAAAAATCGCAAAAGTATGTTTTTTTAAAAATAGGCCACATTTTTCTAAGTTTCGAATTTTAAAATTTTAAAAAAGACTGCACCTTTTTCCGAAAATTGTGGTGATAGGCGAAAAAAATTATTGGAAAACACTTCTCAGGCCATTTCTATGAATGTCCAATATTCAAAATTCGCAACAGTGTGTTTTTTTGAAAATAGGCGTAATTTTTCCAAATTTCGACTTTTGAAATTTTAAAAAAGGCTGCTCCTTTTTCCGAAAATGGTAGAAAATTTGCGAAAAAAAATTATTGGGGAACACTCTTCCGGCCATTTCTATGAATGTCCAATATTCAAAAGTCGCAACAGTGTGTTTTTTTGAAAATAGGCTACATTTTTCCAAATTTGGACTTTTAAAATTTTAAAAAAGACTGCTCCTTTTTCCGAAAATGGTGGTGATAGGCGAAAAAAATTATTGGAGAACACTTTTCAGGCCATTTCTATGAATGTCCATTATTCAAAAGTAGCAACAGTGTGTTTTTTTGAAAAAAGCCGACATTTTTTCAAATTTCGACTTTTGAAATTTTAAAAAGGACTTTGCTCCTTTTTTCGAAAATGGTACGAGATGGGCGAAAAAACATTATTGGGGAACACTCTTCCGGCCATTTCTATGAATGTCCAATATTCAAAAATCGCAAAAGTATGTTTTTTTAAAAATAGGCCACATTTTTCTAAGTTTCGAATTTTAAAATTTTAAAAAAGACTGCACCTTTTTCCGAAAATTGTAGGTGATGGGAGAAAAATTTATTGGGGAACACTCCTCAGGCCATTTCTATGAATGTCCAATATTCAAAAGTCGCAACAGTGTGTTTTTTTGAAAATAGACGACATTTTTCCAAATTTGGACTTTTGAAATGTTAAAAAGGACTTTGCTCCTTTTTTCGAAAATGGTACGAGATGGGCGAAAAAACATTATTGGGGAACACTCTTCTGGCCATTTCTATGAATTTCCAATATTCAAAAGTCGCAACAGTGTGTTTTTTTGAAAATAGCCGACATTTTTTCAAATTTCGACTTTTGAAATTTTAAAAAGGACTTTGCTCCTTTTTGCCGAAAATGTTAGAAAATTTGCGAAAAAAATTATTTAAGGAACACTATTCCGGCCATCCCTATGAATGTCCAATATTCAAAAGTGTGTTTTTTTGAAAATAGGCGACATTTTTCCAAATTTCGACTTTTGAGATTTTAAAAAGGACTTTGCTCCTTTTTCCGAAAATGGTAGAAAATTTGCGAAAAAAAATTATTGGTTAACACTCTTCCGGTAAATTCTATGAATGTCCAATATTCAAAAGTGTGTTTTTTTTTATTAGGCGACATTTTTCCAAATTTCCACTTTCGAAATTGTAAAAAAGACTTTGCTTTTTTTTCCAAAATGGTAGGTGATGGGCGAAAAAACACTATTGGGGAACACTCTTCCGGCCATTTCTATGAATGTTCAATATTCAAAAGTCGCAAAAGTGTGTTTTTTTTTTTGAAAATAGGCGACATTTTTCCAAATTTGGACTTTTGAAATGTTAAAAAGGACTTTGCTCCTTTTTTCGAAAATGGTACGAGATGGGCGAAAAAACATTATTGGGGAACACTCTTCTGGCCATTTCTATGAATTTCCAATATTCAAAAGTCGCAACAGTGTGTTTTTTTGAAAATAGGCGACATTGTTCCAAATTTCGACTTTTGAAATTTTAAAAAGGACTTTGCTCCTTTTTTTCGAAAATGGTAGGAGATGGGCAAAAAAACATTATTGGGGAACACTCTTCCGACCATTTTTTTGAATTTTTAATATTCAAAAGTCGCAACAGTGTGTTTTTTATAAAATAGGCGACATTTTTCCAAATTTCGACTTTTGAAATTTTAAAAAGGACTTTGCTCCTTTTTGCCGAAAATGTTAGAAAATTTGCGAAAAAAATTATTTAAGGAACACTATTCCGGCCATCCCTATGAATGTCCAATATTCAAAAGTGTGTTTTTTTGAAAATAGGCGACATTTTTCCAAATTTCGACTTTTGAGATTTTAAAAAGGACTTTGCGCCTTTTTCCGAAAATGGTAGAAAATTTGCGAAAAAAAATTATTGGTTAACACTCTTCCGGTAAATTCTATGAATGTCCAATATTCAAAAATGTGTTTTTTTTTATTAGGCGACATTTTTCCAAATTTCCACTTTCGAAATTGTAAAAAAGACTTTGCTTTTTTTTCGAAAATGGTAGGTGATGGGAGAAAAAATTATTGGGGAACACTCCTCAGGCCATTTCTATGAATTTCCAATATTCAAAAGTCGCAACAGTGTGTTTTTTTGAAAATAGGCGACATTGTTCCAAATTTCGGCTTTTGAAATTTTAAAAAGGACTTTGCTCCTTTTTTTCGAAAATGGTAGGAGATGAGCGAAAAAACATTATTGGGGAACACTCTTCCGGCCATTTCTATGAATGTCCAATATTCAAAAGTGTGTTTTTTTGAAAATAGGCTACATTTTTTCAAATTTCGACTTTTGAAATGTTAAAAAAGACTTTGCTTCTTTTTTCGAAAATGGTAGGAGATGGGCGAAAAAACATTATTGGGGAACACTCTTCCGGCCATTTCTATGAATTTCCAATATTCAAAAGTCGCAACAGTGTGTTTTTTTGAAAATAGCCGACATTTTTTCAAATTTCGACTTTTGAAATTTTAAAAAGGACTTTGCTCCTTTTTGCCGAAAATGTTAGAAAATTTGCGAAAAAAATTATTTAAGGAACACTATTCCGGCCATCCCTATGAATGTCCAATATTCAAAAGTGTGTTTTTTTGAAAATAGGCGACATTTTTCCAAATTTCGACTTTTGAGATTTTAAAAAGGACTTTGCTCTTTTTTCCGAAAATGGTAGAAAATTTGCGAAAAAAAATTATTGGTTAACACTCTTCCGGTAAATTCTTAGAATGTCCAATATTCAAAAGTGTGTTTTTTTTTATTAGGCGACATTTTTCCAAATTTCCACTTTCGAAATTGTAAAAAAGACTTTGCTTTTTTTTCCAAAATGGTAGGTGATGGGCGAAAAAACATTATTGGGGAACACTCTTCCGGCCATTTCTATGAATGTTCAATATTCAAAAGTCGCAAAAGTGTGTTTTTTTTTTGAAAATAGGCGACATTTTTCCAAATTTGGACCTTTGAAATGTTAAAAAGGACTTTGCTCCTTTTTTCGAAAATGGTACGAGATGGGCGAAAAAACATTATTGGGGAACACTCTTCTGGCCATTTCTATGAATTTCCAATATTCAAAAGTCGCAACAGTGTGTTTTTTTGAAAATAGGCGACATTGTTCCAAATTTCGACTTTTGAAATTTTAAAAAGGACTTTGCTCTTTTTTCCGAAAATGGTAGAAAATTTGCGAAAAAAAATTATTGGTTAACACTCTTCCGGTAAATTCTTAGAATGTCCAATATTCAAAAGTGTGTTTTTTTTTATTAGGCGACATTTTTCCAAATTTCCACTTTCGAAATTGTAAAAAAGACTTTGCTTTTTTTTCCAAAATGGTAGGTGATGGGCGAAAAAACATTATTGGGGAACACTCTTCCGGCCATTTCTATGAATGTTCAATATTCAAAAGTCGCAAAAGTGTGTTTTTTTTTTGAAAATAGGCGACATTTTTCCAAATTTGGACTTTTGAAATGTTAAAAAGGACTTTGCTCCTTTTTTCGAAAATGGTACGAGATGGGCGAAAAAACATTATTGGGGAACACTCTTCTGGCCATTTCTATGAATTTCCAATATTCAAAAGTCGCAACAGTGTGTTTTTTTGAAAATAGGCGACATTGTTCCAAATTTCGACTTTTGAAATTTTAAAAAGGACTTTGCTCCTTTTTGCCGAAAATGTTAGAAAATTTGCGAAAAAAATTATTTAAGGAACACTATTCCGGCCATCCCTATGAATGTCCAATATTCAAAAGTGTGTTTTTTTGAAAATAGGCGACATTTTTCCAAATTTCGACTTTTGAGATTTTAAAAAGGACTTTGCTCTTTTTTCCGAAAATGGTAGAAAATTTGCGAAAAAAAATTATTGGTTAACACTCTTCCGGTAAATTCTATGAATGTCCAATATTCAAAAGTGTGTTTTTTTTTATTAGGCGACATTTTTCCAAATTTCCACTTTCGAAATTGTAAAAAAGACTTTGCTTTTTTTTCGAAAATGGTAGGTGATGGGCGAAAAAACATTGTTGGGGAACACTCTTCCGGCCATTTCTATGAATGTCCAATATTCAAAAATCGCAAGAGTATGTTTTTTTAAAAATAGGCCACATTTTTCTAAATTTCGAATTTTAAATTTGAAAAAAGACTGCACCTTTTTCCGAAAATGGTGGTAATAGGCGAAAAAAATTATTGGAAAACACTTCTCAGGCCATTTCTATGAATGTTAAATATTCAAAAGTCGCAAAATTTTTTTTTTTTTTTTTGAAAATAGGCGACATTTTTCCAAATTTCGACTTTTGAAATTTTAAAAAAGTCTGCTCCTTTTTCCGAAAATGGTAGGTGATGGGAGAAAAAATTATTGGGGAACACTCCTCAGGCCATTTCTATGAATTTCCAATATTCAAAAGTCGCAACAGTGTGTTTTTTTGAAAATAGGCGACATTGTTCCAAATTTCGGCTTTTGAAATTTTAAAAAGGACTTTGCTCCTTTTTTTCGAAAATGGTAGGAGATGAGCGAAAAAACATTATTGGGGAACACTCTTCCGGCCATTTCTATGAATGTCCAATATTCAAAAGTGTGTTTTTTTGAAAATAGGCTACATTTTTTCAAATTTCGACTTTTGAAATGTTAAAAAAGACTTTGCTTCTTTTTTCGAAAATGGTAGGAGATGGGCGAAAAAACATTGTTGGGGAACACTCTTCCGGCCATTTCTATGAATTTCCAATATTCAAAAGTCGCAACAGTGTGTTTTTTTGAAAATAGCCGACATTTTTTCAAATTTCGACTTTTGAAATTTTAAAAAGGACTTTGCTCCTTTTTGCCGAAAATGTTAGAAAATTTGCGAAAAAAATTATTTAAGGAACACTATTCCGGCCATCCCTATGAATGTCCAATATTCAAAAGTGTGTTTTTTTGAAAATAGGCGACATTTTTCCAAATTTCGACTTTTGAGATTTTAAAAAGGACTTTGCTCTTTTTTCCGAAAATGGTAGAAAATTTGCGAAAAAAAATTATTGGTTAACACTCTTCCGGTAAATTCTTAGAATGTCCAATATTCAAAAGTGTGTTTTTTTTTATTAGGCGACATTTTTCCAAATTTCCACTTTCGAAATTGTAAAAAAGACTTTGCTTTTTTTTCCAAAATGGTAGGTGATGGGCGAAAAAACATTATTGGGGAACACTCTTCCGGCCATTTCTATGAATGTTCAATATTCAAAAGTCGCAAAAGTGTGTTTTTTTTTTGAAAATAGGCGACATTTTTCCAAATTTGGACTTTTGAAATGTTAAAAAGGACTTTGCTTTTTTTTTCGAAAATGGTACGAGATGGGCGAAAAAACATTATTGGGGAACACTCTTCTGGCCATTTCTATGAATTTCCAATATTCAAAAGTCGCAACAGTGTGTTTTTTTGAAAATAGGCGACATTGTTCCAAATTTCGACTTTTGAAATTTTAAAAAGGACTTTGCTCCTTTTTTTCGAAAATGGTAGGACATGGGCGAAAAAACATTATTGGGGAACACTCTTCCGGCCATTTTTTTGAATTTCCAATATTCAAAAGTCGCAACAGTGTTTTTTTTATAAAATAGGCGACATTTTTCCAAATTTCGACTTTTGAAATTTTAAAAAGGACTTTGCTCCTTTTTGCCGAAAATGTTAGAAAATTTGCGAAAAAAATTAATTAAGGAACACTATTCCGGCCATCCCTATGAATGTCCAATATTCAAAAGTGTGTTTTTTTGAAAATAGGCGACATTTTTCCAAATTTCGACTTTTGAGATTTTAAAAAGGACTTTGCTCCTTTTTCCGAAAATGGTAGAAAATTTGCGAAAAAAAATTATTGGTTAACAATCTTCCGGTAAATTCTATGAATGTCCAATATTCAAAAGTGTGTTTTTTTTATTAGGCGACATTTTTCCAAATTTCCACTTTCGAAATTGTAAAAAAGGCTTTGCTTTTTTTTCGAAAATGGTAGGTGATGGGCGAAAAAACATTATTGGGGAACACTCTTCCGGCCATTTCTATGAATGTTCAATATTCAAAAGTCGCAAAAGTGTGTTTTTTTTTGAAAATAGGCGACATTTTTCCAAATTTCGACTTTTGAAATTTTAAAAAAGACTTTGCTCTCTTTTCCGAAAATGGTAGGTGATGGGCGAAAACAAATTATTGGGGAACACTATTCCGGCCATCCCTATTAATGTCCAATATTCAAAAGTCGCAACAGTGTGTTTTTTTGAAAATAGGCTACATTTTTCCAAATTTGGACTTTTGAAATGTTAAAAAGGACTTTGCTCCTTTTTTCGAAAATGGTACGAGATGGGCGAAAAAACATTATTGGGGAACACTCTTCCGGCCATTTCTATGAATGTCCAATATTCAAAAGTGTGTTTTTTTTAAAATAGGCTACATTTTTCCAAATTTCGACTTTTGAAATTTTAAAAAGGACTTTGCTCCTTTTTTTCGAAAATGGTAGGAGATGGGCGAAAAAACATTATTGGGGAACACTCTTCCGGCCATTTCTATGAATGTCCAATATTCAAAAATCGCAAAAGTATGTTTTTTTAAAAATAGGCCACATTTTTCTAAGTTTCGAATTTTAAAATTTTAAAAAAGACTGCACCTTTTTCCGAAAATTGTGGTGATAGGCGAAAAAAATTATTGGAAAACACTTCTCAGGCCATTTCTATGAATGTCCAATATTCAAAATTCGCAACAGTGTGTTTTTTTGAAAATAGGCGTAATTTTTCCAAATTTCGACTTTTGAAATTTTAAAAAAGGCTGCTCCTTTTTCCGAAAATGGTAGAAAATTTGCGAAAAAAAATTATTGGGGAACACTCTTCCGGCCATTTCTATGAATGTCCAATATTCAAAAGTCGCAACAGTGTGTTTTTTTGAAAATAGGCTACATTTTTCCAAATTTGGACTTTTAAAATTTTAAAAAAGACTGCTCCTTTTTCCGAAAATGGTGGTGATAGGCGAAAAAAATTATTGGAGAACACTTCTCAGGCCATTTCTATGAATGTCCACTATTCAAAAGTCGCAACAGTGTGTTTTTTGAAAATAACCGTCATTTTTCCAAATTTCGACTTTAGAAATTTTAAAAAGGACTTTGCTCCTTTTTCCGAAAATGGTAGAAAATTTGCGAAAAAAAATTATTAGGGAACACTATTCCGGCCATCCCTTTGAATGTCCAATATTCAAAAATCGCAAAAGTATGTTTTTTTAAAAATAGGCCACATTTTTCTAAATTTCGAATTTTAAAATTTTAAAAAAGACTGCACCTTTTTTCGAAAATGGTGGTAATAGGCGAAAAAAATTATTGGAAAACACTTCTCTGGCCATTTCTATGAATGTCCAATTTTCAAAAGTCGCAAAACTGTGTTTTTTTGAAAATAGGCGACATTTTTCAAAATTTAAACTTTTGAAATTTTAAAAAAGACTTTGCTCCTTTTTCCGAAAATGGTAGAAAATTTGCGAAAAAAAATTATTGGGGAACACTATTCCGGCCATCCCTTTGAATGTCCAATATTCAAAAATCGCAAAAGTATGTTTTTTTAAAAATAGGCCACATTTTTCTAAATTTCGAATTTTAAAATTTTAAAAAAGACTGCACCTTTTTTCGAAAATGGTGGTAATAGGCGAAAAAAATTATTGGAAAACACTTCTCTGGCCATTTCTATGAATGTCCAATTTTCAAAAGTCGCAACAGTGTGTTTTTTTGAAAATAGGCGTCATTTTTCCAAATTTCGACTTTAGAAATTTTAAAAAGGACTTTGCTCCTTTCTTCGAAAACGGTAGAAAATTTGCGAAAAAAATTATTGGGGAGCACTCTTCCGGCCATTTCTATGAATGTCCAATATTCAAAAGTCGCAAAACTGTGTTTTTTTGAAAATAGGCGACATTTTTCCAAATTTCGACTTTTGAAATTTTAAAAAAGACTTTGCTCCTTTTTCCGAAAATGGTAGGTGATGGGCGAAAACAAATTATTGGGGAACACTATTCCGGCCATCCCTATTAATGTCCAATATTCAAAAGTCGTAACAGTGTGTTTTTTTGAAAATAGGCTACATTTTTCCAAATTTCGACTTTTGAAATGTTAAAAAGGACTTTGCTCCTTTTTTCGAAAATGGTACGAGATGGGCGAAAAAACATTATTGGGGAACACTCTTCCGGCCATTTCTATGAATTTCCAATATTCAAAAGTCGCAACAGTGTGTTTTTTTGAAAATAGGCGACATTGTTCCAAATTTCGACTTTTGAAATTTTAAAAAGGACTTTGCTCCTTTTTTTCGAAAATGGTAAGTGATGGGCGGAAAAAATTATTGGGGAACACTATTCCGGCCATCCCTATGAATGTCCAATATTCAAAAGTCGCAACAGTGTGTTTTTTTGAAAATAGGCTACATTTTTCCAAATTTGGACTTTTGAAATGTTAAAAAGGACTTTGCTCCTTTTTTCGAAAATGGTACGAGATGGGCGAAAAAACATTATTGGGGAACACTCTTCCGGCCATTTCTATGAATGTCCAATATTCAAAAATCGCAAAAGTATGTTTTTTTAAAAATAGGCCACATTTTTCTAAATTTCGAATTTTAAAATTTTAAAAAAGACTGCACCTTTTTTCGAAAATGGTGGTAATAGGCGAAAAAAATTATTGGAAAACACTTCTCTGGCCATTTCTATGAATGTCCAATATTCAAAAGTCGCAACAGTGTGTTTTTTTGAAAATAGGCGTCATTTTTCCAAATTTCGACTTTAGAAATTTTAAAAAGGACTTTGCTCCTTTTTTCGAAAATGGTAGAAAATTTGCGAAAAAAAATTATTGGGGAGCACTCTTCCGGCCATTTCTATGATTGTCCAATATTCAAAAGTCGCAAAACTGTGTTTTTTTGAAAATAGGCGACATTTTTCCAAATTTCGACTTTTGAAATTTTAAAAAAGACTTTGCTCCTTTTTCCGAAAATGGTAGGTGATGGGCGAAAACAAATTATTGGGGAACACAATTCCGGCCATCCCTATTAATGTCCAATATTCAAAAGTCGCAACAGTGTGTTTTTTTGAAAATAGGCTACATTTTTCCAAATTTCGACTTTTGAAATGTTAAAAAGGACTTTGCTCCTTTTTTCGAAAATGGTACGAGATGGGCGAAAAAACATTATTGGGGAACACTCTTCCGGCCATTTCTATGAATTTCCAATATTCAAAAGTCGCAACAGTGTGTTTTTTTGAAAATAGGCGACATTGTTCCAAATTTCGACTTTTGAAATTTTAAAAAGGACTTTGCTCCTTTTTTTCGAAAATGGTAAGTGATGGGCGAAAAAAATTATTGGGGAACACTATTCCGGCCATCCCTATGAATGTCCAATATTCAAAAGTCGCAACAGTGTGTTTTTTTGAAAATAGGCTACATTTTTCCAAATTTGGACTTTTGAAATGTTAAAAAGGACTTTGCTCCTTTTTTCGAAAATGGTACGAGATGGGCGAAAAAACATTATTGGGGAACACTCTTCCGGCCATTTCTATGAATTTCCAATATTCAAAAGTCGCAACAGTGTGTTTTTTTGAAAATAGGCGACATTGTTCCAAATTTCGACTTTTGAAATTTTAAAAAGGACTTTGCTCCTTTTTTTCGAAAATGGTAAGTGATGGGCGAAAAAAATTATTGGGGAACACTATCCCGGCCATTTCTATAAATGTGCAATATTCGAAAGTCGCAACAGTGTGTTTTTTTGAAAATAGGCGACATTTTTCCAAATTTCGACTTTTGAAATTGTAAAAAGGACTTTGCTTTTTTTTCGAAAATGGTAGGAGATGGGCGAAAAAACATTATTGGGGAACACTATTCCGGCCATCCCTATGAATGTCCAATATTCAAAAGTGTGTTTTTTTGACAATTGGCGACATTTTTTCAAATTTCGACTTTTGAAATTTTAAAAAAGACTTTGCTCCTTTTTCCGAAAATGGTAAGTGATGGGCGAAAAAAATTATTGGGGAACACTATTCCGGCCATCCCTATGAATGTCCAATATTCAAAAGTCGCAACAGTGTGTTTTTTTGAAAATAGGCTACATTTTTCCAAATTTGGACTTTTGAAATGTTAAAAAGGACTTTGCTCCTTTTTTCGAAAATGGTACGAGATGGGCGAAAAAACATTATTGGGGAACACTCTTCCGGCCATTTCTATGAATTTCCAATATTCAAAAGTCGCAACAGTGTGTTTTTTTGAAAATAGGCGACATTGTTCCAAATTTCGGCTTTTGAAATTTTAAAAAGGACTTTGCTCCTTTTTTTCGAAAATGGTAGGAGATGGGCGAAAAAACATTATTGGGGAACACTCTTCCGGCCATTTCTATGAATTTCCAATATTCAAAAGTGTGTTTTTTTGCAAATAGGCTACATTTTTCCAAATTTCGACTTTTGAAATGTTAAAAAAGACTTTGCTCCTTTTTTCGAAAATGGAAGGAGATGGGCGAAAAAACATTATTGGGGAACACTCTTCCGGCCATTTCTATGAATGTCCAATATTCAAAAGTCGCAAAATTTTTTTTTTTTTTTGAAAATAGGCGACATTTTTCCAAATTTCGACTTTTGAAATTTTAAAAAAGTCTGCTCCTTTTTCCGAAAATGGTAGGTGATGGGAGAAAAAATTATTGGGGAACACTCCTCAGGCCATTTCTATGAATGTCCAATATTCAAAAGTCGCAACAGTGTGTTTTTTTGAAAATAGACGACATTTTTCCAAATTTGGACTTTTGAAATGTTAAAAAGGACTTTGCTCCTTTGTTCGAAAATGGTACGAGATGGGCGAAAAAACATTATTGGGGAACACTCTTCTGGCCATTTCTATGAATTTCCAATATTCAAAAGTCGCAACAGTGTGTTTTTTTGAAAATAGCCGACATTTTTTCAAATTTCGACTTTTGAAATTTTAAAAAGGACTTTGCTCCTTTTTGCCGAAAATGTTAGAAAATTTGCGAAAAAACATTATTGGGGAACACTATTCCGGCCATCCCTATGAATGTCCAATATTCAAAAGTGTGTTTTTTTGAAAATAGGCTACATTTTTCCAAATTTCGACTTTTGAAATGTTAAAAAAGTCTGCTCCATTTTCCGAAAATGGTAGGTGATGGGAGAAAAAATTTATTGGGGAACACTATTCCGGCCATCCCTATGAATGTCCAATATTCAAAAGTCGCAACAGTGTGTTTTTTTGAAAATAGGCTACATTTTTCCAAATTTGGACTTTTGAAATGTTAAAAAGGACTTTGCTCCTTTTTTCGAAAATGGTACGAGATGGGCGAAAAAACATTATTGGGGAACACTCTTCCGGCCATTTTTTTGAATTTCCAATATTCAAAAGTCGCAACAGTGTTTTTTTTATAAAATAGGCGACATTTTTCCAAATTTCGACTTTTGAAATTTTAAAAAGGACTTTGCTCCTTTTTGCCGAAAATGTTAGAAAATTTGCGAAAAAAATTATTTAAGAAACACTATTCCGGCCATTCTTATGAATGTCCAATATTCAAAAGTGTGTTTTTTTGAAAATAGGCGACATTTTTCCAAATTTCGACTTTTGAGATTTTAAAAAGGACTTTGCTCCTTTTTCCGAAAATGGTAGAAAATTTGCAAAAAAAAATTATTGGTTAACACTCTTCCGGTAAATTCTATGAATGTCCAATATTCAAAAGTGTGTTTTTTTTTATTAGGCGACATTTTTCCAAATTTCCACTTTCGAAATTGTAAAAAAGACTTTGCTTTTTTTTCGAAAATGGTAGGTGATGGGCGAAAAAACATTATTGGGGAACACTCTTCCGGACATTTCTATGAATGTTCAATATTCAAAAGTCGCAAAAGTGTGTTTTTTTGAAAATAGGCGACATTTTTCCAAATTTCGAATTTTGAAATTTTAAAAAAGTCTGCTCCATTTTCCGAAAATGGTAGGCGATGGGAGAAAAAAATAATTGGGGAACACTATTCCGGCCATCCCTATGAATGTCCAATATTCAAAAGTCACAACAGTGTGTTTTTTTGAAAATAGGCTACATTTTTCCAAATTTCGACTTTTGAAATGTTAAAAAGGACTTTGCTCCTTTTTTCGAAAATGGTACGAGATGGGCGAAAAAACATTATTGGGGAACACTCTTCCGACCATTTTTTTGAATTTCCAATATTCAAAAGTCGCAACAGTGTGTTTTTTATAAAATAGGCGACATTTTTCCAAATTTCGACTTTTGAAATTTTAAAAAGGACTTTGCTCCTTTTTGCCGAAAATGTTAGAAAATTTGCGAAGAAACATTATTGGGGAACACTATTCCGGCCATCCCTAGGAATGTCCAATATTCAATAGTGTGTTTTTTTGAAAATAGGTTACATTTTTCCAAATTTCGACTTTTGAAATGTTAAAAAGGACTTTGCTCCTTTTTTCGAAAATGGTACGAGATGGGCGAAAAAACATTATTGGGGAACACTCTTCCGGCTATTTCTATGAATGTCCAATATTCAAAAGTCGCAAAAGTGTGTTTTTTTTTAAAATAGGCTACATTTTTCCAAATTTCGACTTTTGAAATTTTAAAAAAGTCTGCTCCTTTTTCCGAAAATGGTAGAAAATTTGCGAAAAAAAATTATTGGGGAACACTCTTCCGGCCATTTCTATGAATGTCCAATATTCAAAAGTCGCAACAGTGTGTTTTTTTGAAAATAGGCTACATTTTTCCAAATTTGGACTATTAAAATTTTAAAAAAGACTGCTCCTTTTTCCGAAAATGGTGGTGATAGGCGAAACAAATTATTGGAGAACACTTCTCAGGCCATTTCTATGAATGTCCACTATTCAAAAGTCGCAACAGTGTGTTTTTTGAAAATAACCGTCATTTTTCCAAATTTCGACTTTAGAAATTTTAAAAAGGACTTTGCTCCTTTTTGCCGAAAATGTTAGAAAGTTTGCGAAAAAACATTATTGGGGAACACTCTTCCGGCCATTTCTATGAATGTCCAATATTCAAAAGTCGCAACAGTGTGTTTTTTTGAAAATAGGCTACATTTTTCCAAATTTGGACTTTTGAAATGTTAAATAGGACTTTGCTCCTTTTTTCGAAAATGGTACGAGATGGGCGAAAAAACATTATTGGGGAACACTCTTCCGACCATTTTTTTGAATTTCCAATATTCAAAAGTCGCAACAGTGTGTTTTTTATAAAATAGGCGACATTTTTCCAAATTTCGACTTTTGAAATTTTAAAAAGGACTTTGCTCCTTTTTGCCGAAAATGTTAGAAAATTTGCGAAGAAACATTATTGGGGAACACTATTCCGGCCATCCCTAGGAATGTCCAATATTCAATAGTGTGTTTTTTTGAAAATAGGTTACATTTTTCCAAATTTCGACTTTTGAAATGTTAAAAAGGACTTTGCTCCTTTTTTCGAAAATGGTACGAGATGGGCGAAAAAACATTATTGGGGAACACTCTTCCGGCTATTTCTATGAATGTCCAATATTCAAAAGTCGCAAAAGTGTGTTTTTTTTTTAAAATAGGCTACATTTTTCCAAATTTCGACTTTTGAAATTTTAAAAAAGTCTGCTCCTTTTTCGAAAATGGTAGAAAATTTGCAAAAAAAAATTATTGGGGAACACTCTTCCGGCCATTTCTATGAATGTCCAATATTCAAAAGTCGCAACAGTGTGTTTTTTTGAAAATAGGCGACATTTTTCCAAATTTGGACTTTTGAAATGTTAAATAATACTTTGCTCCTTTTTTCGAAAATGGCAGGAGATGGGCGAAAAAAAATTATTGGGGAACACTCTTCCGGCCATTTCTATGAATGTCCAATATTCAAAAGTCGCAAAAGTGTGTTTTTTTGAAAATAGGCGACATTTTTCCAAATTTGGACTTTTGAAATGTTAAATAATACTTTGCTCCTTTTTTCGAAAATGGCAGGAGATGGGCGAAAAAACTTTATTGAGGAACACTCTTCCGGCCATCCCAATGAATGTCCAATATTCAAAAGTCGCAACAGTGTGTTTTTTTTTAAAATAGGCTACATTTTTCCAAATTTCGACTTTTGAAATTTTGAAAAGGACATTGCTCCCTTTTTCGAAAATGGTAGAAAATTTGTGAAAAAAATTATTGGGGAACACTATTCCGGCCATTTCTATAAATGTCCAATATACAAAAGTCGCAACAGTGTGTTTTTTTGAAAATAGGCGACATTTTTCCAAATTTCGACTTTTGAAATTTTAAAAAAGACTTTGCTCCTTTTTCCGAAAATGGTAGGTGATGGGCGAAAACAAATTATTGGGGAACACCATTCCGGCCATCCCTATTAATGTCCAATATTCAAAAGTCGCAACAGTGTGTTTTTTTGAAAATAGGCGACATTTTTCCAAATTTGGACTTTTGAAATGTTAAATAATACTTTGCTCCTTTTTTCGAAAATGGCAGGAGATGGGCGAAAAAAAATTATTGGGGAACACTCTTCCGGCCATTTCTATGAATGTCCAATATTCAAAAGTCGCAAAAGTGTGTTTTTTTGAAAAAAGGCGACATTTTTCCAAATTTCGACTTTTGAAATGTTAAAAAGGACTTTGCTCCTTTTTTGGAAAATGGCAGGAGATGGGCGAAAAAAAATTATTGGGGAACACTCTTCCGGCCATTTCTATGAATGTCCAATATTCAAAAGTCGCAAAAGTGTGTTTTTTTGAAAATAGGCGACATTTTTCCAAATTTGGACTTTTGAAATGTTAAATAATACTTTGCTCCTCTTTTCGAAAATGGCAGGAGATGGGCGAAAAAACATTATTGGGGAACACTCTTCCGGCCATCCCAATGAATGTCCAATATTCAAAAGTCGCAACAGTGTGTTTTTTTGAAAATAGGCTACATTTTTCCAAATTTCGACTTTTGAAATGTTAAAAAGGACTTTGCTCCTTTTTTTCGAAAATGGCAGGAGATGGGCGAAAAAAATTATTAGAGAACACTCTTCCGGCCATTTCTATGAATGTCCAATATTCAAAAGTCGCAAAAGTGTGTTTTTTTGAAAAAAGGCGACATTTTTCCAAATTTGGACTTTTGAAATGTTAAATAATACTTTGCTCCTCTTTTCGAAAATGGCAGGAGATGGACGAAAAAACATTATTGGGGAACACTCTTCCGGCCATCCCAATGAATGTCCAATATTCAAAAGTCGCAACAGTGTGTTTTTTTGAAAATAGGCGTAATTTTTCCAAATTTCGACTTTTGAAATTTTTAAAAAGGCTGCTCCTTTTTCCGAAAATGGTAGAAAATTTGCGAAAAAAAATTATTGGGGAACACTCTTCCGGCCATTTCTATGAATGTCCAATATTCAAAAGTCGCAACAGTGTTTTTTTTTTGAAAATAGGCTACATTTTTCCAAATTTGGACTTTTAAAATTTTAAAAAAGACTGCTCCTTTTTCCGAAAATGGTGGTGATAGGCGAAAAAAATTATTGGAGAACACTTCTCAGGCCATTTCTATGAATGTCCAATATTCAAAAGTCGCAACAGTGTGTTTTTTGAAAATAACCGTCATTTTTCCAAATTTCGACTTTAGAAATTTTAAAAAGGACTTTGCTCCTTTTTCCGAAAATGGTAGAAAATTTGCGAAAAAAAATTATTAGGGAACACTATTCCGGCCATCCCTATGAACGTCCAATATTCAAAAGTCGCAAAAGTGTGTTTTTTTGAAAATAGGCGACATTTTTCAAAATTTCAACTTTTGAAATTTTAAAAAAGACTTTGCTCCTTTTTTCGAAAATGGCAGGAGATGGGCGAAAAAAAATTATTGGGGAACACTCTTCCGGCCATTTCTATGAATGTCCAATATTCAAAAGTCGCAAAAGTGTGTTTTTTTGAAAATAGGCGACATTTTTCCAAATTTGGACTTTTGAAATGTTAAATAATACTTTGCTCCTCTTTTCGAAAATGGCAGGAGATGAGCGAAAAAACATTATTGGGGAACACTCTTCCGGCCATCCCAATGAATGTCCAATATTCAAAAGTCGCAACAGTTGGTTTTTTGAAAATAGGCTACATTTTTCCAAATTTCGACTTTTGAAATGTTAAAAAGGACTTTGCTCCTTTTTTTCGAAAATGGTAGAAAATGTGTGAAAAAAATTATTGGGGAACACTATTCCGGCCATTTCTATAAATGTCCAATATTCAAAAGTCGCAACAGTGTGTTTTTTTGAAAATAGGCGACATTTTTCCAAATTTCGACTTTTGAAATTTTAAAAAAGACTTTGCTCCTTTTTTCGAAAATGGTAGGTGATGGGCGAAAACAAATTATTGAGAAACACTATTCCGGCCATCCCTATTAATGTCCAATATTCAAAAGTCGCAACAGTGTGTTTTTTTTGACTATAGGAAACATTTTTCTTAATTTCGACTTTTGAAATTTTAAAAAAGACTTTGCTCCTTTTTTCGAAAATGGTAGAAGATGGGAGAAAAAAAATTATTGGAGAACACTCCTCAGGCCATTTCTATGAATGTCCAATATTCAAAAGTCGCAAAATCGTGTTTTTTTGAAAATAGGCGACATTTTTCCAAATTTGGACTTTTGAAATGTTAAAAAGGACATTGCTCCTTTTTTCGAAAATGGTAGAAAATTTGTGAAAAAAATTATTGGGGAACACTATCCCGGCCATTTCTATAAATGTCCAATATTCAAAAGTCGCAACAGTGTGTTTTTTTGAAAATAGGCTACATTTTTCCAAATTTCGACTTTTGAAATGTTAAAAAGGACTTTGCTCCTTTTTTTCGAAAATGGCAGGAGATGGGCAAAAAAAAATTATTAGGGAACACTCTTCCGGCGATCCCTATGAATGTCCAATATTCAAAAGTCGCAACAGTGTGTTTTTTTGAAAATAGGCGACATTTTTCCAAATTTGGACTTTTGAAATGTTAAATAATACTTTGTTCCTTTTTTCGAAAATGGCAGGAGATGGGCGAAAAAAAATTATTGGGGAACACTATTCCGGCCATTTCTATGAATGTCCAATATTCAAAAATCGCAAAAGTGTGTTTTTTTGAAAAAAGGCGACATTTTTCCAAATTTCGACCTTTGAAATGTTAAAAAGGACTTTGCTCCTTTTTTCGAAAATGGCAGGAGATGGGCGAAAAAAAATTATTGGGGAACACTCTTCCGGCCATTTCTATGAATGTCCAATATTCAAAAATCGCAAAAGTATGTTTTTTTAAAAATAGGCCACATTTTTCTAAGTTTCGAATTTTAAAATTTTAAAAAAGACTGCACCTTTTTCCGAAAATTGTGGTGATAGGCGAAAAAAATTATTGGAAAACACTTCTCAGGATATTTCTATGAATGTCCAATATTCAAAATTCGCAACAGTGTGTTTTTTTGAAAATAGGCGTCATTTTTCCAAATTTCGACTTTAGAAATTTTAAAAAGGACTTTGCTCCTTTTTTCGAAAATGGTACGAAATGGGCGAAAAAACATTATTGGGGAACATTCTTCCGGCCATTTCTATGAATGTCCAATATTCAAAAGTCGCAACAGTGTGTTTTTTTGAAAATAGGCGACATTTTTCCAAATTTCGACTTTTGAAATTTTAAAAAGGACTTTGCTCCTTTTTCCGAAAAAACAAATTATTTGGCCGAAAAAAATTATTGGAGAACACTCCTCAGGCCATTTCTATGAATGTCCAATATTCAAAAGTCGCAACAGTGTGTTTTTTTGAAAATAGGCTACATTTTTCCAAATTTCGACTTTTGAAATGTTAAAAAGGACTTTGCTCCTTTTTTCGAAAATGGTACGAGATGGGCGAAAAAACATTATTGGGGAACACTCTTCCGGCCATTTCTATGAATGTCCAATATTCAAAAATCGCAAAAGTATGTTTTTTTAAAAATAGGCCACATTTTTCTAAATTTCGAATTTAAAAATTTTAAAAAAGACTGCACCTTTTTTCGAAAATGGTGGTAATAGGCGAAAAAAATTATGGGAAAACACTTCTCTGGCCATTTCTATGAATGTCCAATATTCAAAAGTCGCAACAGTGTGTTTTTTTGAAAATAGGCGTCATTTTTCCAAATTTCGACTTTAGAAATTTTAAAAAGGACTTTGCTCCTTTTTTCGAAAATGGTAGAAAATTTGAGAAAAAAATTATTGGGGAGCACTCTTCCGGCCATTTCTATGAATGTCCAATATTCAAAAGTCGCAAAACTGTGTTTTTTTGAAAATAGGCGACATTTTTCCAAATTTCGACTTTTGAAATTTTAAAAAAGACTTTGCTCCGTTCTCCGCAAATGGTAGGTGATGGGCGAAAACAAATTATTGGGGAACACTATTCCGGCCATCCCTATTAATGTCCAATATTCAAAAGTCGCAACAGTGTGTTTTTTTTTACTACATTTTTCCAAATTTCGACTTTTGAAATGTTAAAAAGGACTTTGCTCCTTTTTCCGAAAATGGCAGGAGATGGGCAAAAAAAAATTGTTGGGGAACACTCTTCCGGCCATTTCTATGAATGTCCAATATTCAAAAATCGCAAGAGTATGTTTTTTTAAAAATAGGCCACATTTTTCTAAATTTCGAATTTTAAAATTTTAAAAAAGACTGCACCATTTTCCGAAAATGGTGGTAATAGGCGAAAAAAATTATTGGAAAACACTTCTCAGGCCATTTCTATGAATGTCCAATATTCAAAAGTCGCAACAGTGTGTTTTTTTGAAAATAGGCGTCATTTTTCCAAATTTCGACTTTTGAAATTTTAAAGAGGACTTTGCTCCTTTTTTCGAAAATGGTAGAAAATTTGCGAAAAAAATTATTGGGGAGCACTATTCCGGCCATTTCTATGAATGTCCAATATTCAAAAGTCGCAAAAGTGTGTTTTTTTTGAAAATAGGCGACATTTTTCCAAATTTCGACTTCTGAAATTTTAAAAAAGACTTTGCTCCTTTTTCCGAAAATGGTAGGTGATGGGCGAAAACAAATTATTGGGGAACACTATTCCGGCCATCCTTATTAATGTCCAATATTCAAAAGTCGCAACAGTGTGTTTTTTTGAAAATAGGCTACATTTTTCCAAATTTCGACTTTTGAAATGTTAAAAAGGACTTTGCTCCTTTTTCCAAAAATGGCAGGAGATGGGCGAAAAAAAATTGTTGGGGAACACTCTTCCGGCCATTTCTATGAATGTCCAATATTCAAAAGTCGCAAAAGTGTGTTTTTTTGAAAATAGGCGACATTTTTCCAAATTTGGACTTTTGAAATGTTAAAAAGGACATTGCTCCTTTTTTTCGAAAATGGTAGAAAATTTGTGAAAAAAATTATTGGGGAACACTATTCCGGCCATTTTTATAAATGTCCAATATTCAAAAGTCGCAACAGTGTGTTTTTTTGAAAATAGGCTACATTTTTCCAAATTTCGACTTTTAAAATGTTAAAAAGGACTTTGCTCCTTTTTTCGAAAATGGTAGAAAATTTGCGAAAAAAATTATTGGGGAACACTATTCCGGCCATTTCTATAAATTTCCAATATTCAAAAGTCGCAAAAGTATGTTTTTTTGAAAATAGGCGACATTTTTCCAAATTTCGACTTTTGAAATTTTAAAAAGGACTTTGCTCCTTTTTTCGAAAATGGTAGAAAATTTGCGAAAAAACATTATTGGGGAACACTCTTCCGGCCATCCCTATGAATGTCCAATATTCAAAAGTCGCAACAGTGTGTTTTTTTGAAAATAGGCTACATTTTTCCAAATTTCGACTTTTGAAATGTTAAAAAGGACTTTGCTCCTTTTTTTCGAAAATGGCAGGAGATGAGCGAAAAAAAATTATTGGGGAACACTCTTCCGGCGATCCCCAATAATGTCCAATATTCAAAAGTCGCAACAGTGTGTTTTTTTGAAAATAGGCGACATTTTTCCAAATTTCGACTTTTGAAATGTTAAAAAGGACATTGCTCCTTTTTTCGAAAATGGTAGAAAATTTGTGAAAAAAATTATTATGGAACACTATTCCGGCCATTTCTATAAATGTCCAATATTCAAAAGTCGCAACAGTGTGTTTTTTTGAAAATAGGCGACATTTTTCCAAATTTCGACTTTTGAAATTTTAAAAAAGACTTTGCTCCTTTTTCCGAAAATGGTAGGTGATGGGCGAAAACAAATTATTGAGGAACATTATTCCGGCCATCCCTATTAATGTCCAATATTCAAAAGTCGCAACAGTGCCTTTTTTTGAAAATAGGCGACATTTTTCCAAATTTGGACTTTTGAAATGTTAAATAATACTTTGCTCTTTTTTTCGAAAATGGCAGGAGATGGGCGAAAAAAAATTATTGGGGAACACTCTTCCGGCCATTTCTATGAATGTCCAATATTCAAAAATCGCAAAAATATGTTTTTTTAAAAATAGGCCACATTTTTCTTAATTTCGAATCTTAAAATTTTAAAAAAGACTGCACCTTTTTCCGAAAATGGTGGTAATAGGCGAAAAAAATTATTGGAAAACACTTCTCAGGCCATTTCTATGAATGTCCAATATTCAAAAGTCGCAACAGTGTTGTTACCGCCACTCATAAATCGCTAATATGACATTACTGTTACCGCCACTCATAAATCGCTAATATGACATTACTGTTATCGATATGTAGAGAGATGAGCATGGCAAAATGTTCAATTATTCCTTTTAATTTTCCACGCGGTATAATTATGAGGCCATATTTAATCGAGACCACATACATAGGTATATAAAACACCTACATAGATTTAAGATATTCATTCGTTCAGGTCATAAGGATTACGAAGCTTCGCTTGGAGTAGCCATACATAAAAGTTAGTATATCAGCAGTTTAGTATGTAAGTTTGTATAATGAATTTATTTATAATTTTAGGAATTTTAACATATTAAAGCGTAAGAATAAAGAATTAAAGTTTTCTAAAATTCTTACACTTGTGTTTAAAATCCACATTGGCTATCTTGAGCTTGGGCCGCTTTACCCGCAACATTAAAATTCTTTTTGGTCTCATCGGATCGTTTGAAGGAATCATCTTGGGTGTTAAAACGTAAGTCCTAACAGAATGCAACCTTCCACTCCCTCACAGGGTCAACCACTAAGTCGTCAACGACCAACTCAGTTAAGTCCTGCACTGAACAACTGTCACATTTGCAACAAGTCCACAGACAACGAAAAATTTATAAAATGCAGCAAGTGCCATCTTAATTTTCATTTACCATGTGTCAATCTCAGCAGCAATCAAGACCAACCTACGTGGAGT
Source organism: Epicampocera succincta (assembly GCA_932526305.1). NCBI lineage: Eukaryota > Metazoa > Arthropoda > Insecta > Diptera > Tachinidae > Epicampocera > Epicampocera succincta. The sequence goes on from OW052034.1 coordinate 48,429,355, forward strand.
TGCCAAAATTGTACGGTACAACATCAAATCACGATCGATTCTGCCTCTTCCATTCGTAGTGGCTCTTCGGCCACCACCCGCTCCCGCCGACAAGCTCTTGAGCTACAACGTCTAGAAGAAGAGACACAACTTGAAAGAGACTTCATTAAAAAGAAATACCAAATTCTCGAACAAGCAGTAGATGACTTCGAGGACGCACAATCAGTTAATAAACACTCAGCTGTCAGATCTGTACATGAGTGGTTAGATAATCAAATCCAACTCCCTACTTCGGCTATTGCAACCGCACACCAAAATATAGTTTCCGCAGCTCGTCAGTTTGAAACGCCACCTTACACATTTGTACCACAAGCCACAACAACGCAAGAAATGCCTAACACTACTAAACCATATTGCCAAAACGTAAGTAATGACTTAGTTTATACGACAAAAACAATAACTCCGCCCGTATGTACAACTACGTCATTCGTTAATAACATGTCTTCATTTATTAATGACCCAACAACGAACCGTCAGCAGCCGACAACTGCAAATTTATGTAATAATTCAGACAACGTAAATGCAGAAAATCACATATTAGAGACACCTGTACAATTTGGTTACATGGATTCAACGTTTTCCATGAACCCATCAAACCTCCAACCTGTTATATTACCTTCTCACAGGCTTTCGCAACAACAAATAAGCACGCGGCAGTCAGTACCAAAAGAGCTTCCAATTTTTACCGGCACTCCTGAAGAATGGCCCTTGTTTAGTGCCACATATGACTGGTCGACAGCAGTCTGTGGTTTTACAGACGCTGAAAATCTTGTCAGGCTTCAAAGTTCTCTAAAGGGGGAAGCACTTCGATCTGTTAAACATATTTTGATCCATCCATCGGGTGTACCATGTGCTCTATCTACACTAAAATTGCTTTTCGGACAACCGGAAAAAATATTAAACTCACTAAAAAATAGAATAAGATCACTACCAGCACTGAACACAAATAAATTGAGCACAATTACCTCTTTCGCCGTGGAAGTAAAGGGCCTAGAAACAACAATTAAAGCCAGTGGTTTAATAAATGAACTGACCAATTCATCTTTATTACATGAATTAATAATGAAAATGCCATCACATTTTCAACTTAACTGGGGTGAACAAAAAATAAAACTAGCAAAAAATAACAAAAGAGTTAGTTTGACTGAATTCGCTAACTGGATATATGAAGTCGGTGTCTCAGCAAGCAGCATAAATATAGAAAGTGACAGCAGCGCATCAAAGTCAATAGAGCAGTATTCGCGTAAGCCAAAAAACGTTTATGTGCATGCTCATGAAGAACAAAACAAAAAGATCTGTTTAGTGTGTTCTGGCAACTGCAATAGTGTTGAGAAGTGTAAAAAATTCTTGGCTGCGAATAGAAGCGAGCGATGGAACTTAGTAAGAATGTACAATCTATGTAAACTGTGCCTGCGACGTCACTACGGTATTTGCAGTAGCAGCATCGTTTGCAGAGAAAATAATTGTCAAATAAAACATAATACATTGCTGCATAAATCCATGACTGAAGATAGAGAAACAAACGCTACCAGAGAAACTGAAAATAAAAGCAAAAGAGATAATTTACATGCAGCCCATAGGAATGAATGCAATGAAATCTTATTTAAAATTATACCGATAACAATATACGGAAACAATAATAAACGTTTTAATACTTTTGCATTTATAGACGAGGGTTCGTCTGTAAGTCTGGTAAATGAACAATTAATTAATAAACTAGATTTAAATGGTGAGTCACAACCTCTATGCTTGAAATGGACAGGTGAAATAGGTCGCAACGAAGAAGACTCAAAAATAGTCTCAATGAAAATTTCAGGTATGAATAAAACTGAATTTTCTATTTCTGTTCGTACGGTTAAACAACTATCGCTTCCGAGTCAGAGCTTTAATTATAAAAAGTTATGTAAAAAATTTCCGCACCTTAAAGGGCTACCCATCGCCGATTTTGAAAATGCTGTACCAGATGTACTTTTAGGATTAAATAACTTGAAATTATGTGTGCCAACTCGTGTTAAAGAAGGCAAGAAAAACGAACCCGTCGCTTTACATACTCGCCTCGGCTGGCTAATATGTGGCAACTCCAGTGTTGGAGAAAAGGCCCAAATTCAATATAATTTTTACTCTTGCGAGTGTAAAGGTGAAAACGACCAAATTCTTACTCACTTACTCAAACAGTTTTATACAACTGAGTTAGCAGGGATAAGTAACTATACTCCAGCTCTTGGAAAAGATGACCAAAGGGCATTAAGTTTGCTAGAAACATATACGAAACAAAGGTGCGATGGCCATTACGAGACAGCTTTGCTGTGGCGATATGACAATATTACACTTCCACAAAGCTTTGATATGGCGAAGAGACGACTGATTTGTCTCGAAAAAACTCTAAGAAAAAATAAAGAGTTATTTGAACATTTCGAAAAAACAATTTCTGAATATTTTGAAAGAAATTACATAGCCAAAGTAAACAATGAAGATGATAAACAAAATGTATGGTATTTACCAATGTTTCCGGTATTTAACAAAAACAAACCGAATAAAACAAGAATAGTTTGGGATGCGGCCGCGAAGGCAAATGGTATTTCACTTAACTCTATGCTGCTCAAAGGGCCAGATTTGCTGTCTTCTCTTGCAGCTATTCTTTTTCGTTTTCGGCAAAGGCAAATTGCAATCTGTGGTGACATCGAACAAATGTTCCATCAGATTTATGCGCTATTTACATGTTTAACGGTACGTGCGGTTCATATTGAAATCGTCTATTCGCTTAATACAAGTTCGTGTATCATGGCAATACGTAAGTTTATTTCGCCAAGAGGCAGCCCAAGAGAATTTTTCAGCGACAATGGTACTAATTTTATCGGTGCTGATCGAGAGTTGCGTGAAGCCTTAAGAGAGGTGGACAAGAACGAGCTAATACGAAGTTTTACAACGTCCTACACCAAATGGAACTTTAACCCACCTTCTGCTCCTCATATGGGAGGAGCATGGGAACGATTAGTTCGATCCGTAAAAACTGTACTCTATTATTAAAACAGAACGGTTTCGAAGCGATGAAATGCTGCAAAGCATGATGGCTGAAGTCGAAAGTATTATAAATTCCCGTCCTCTTACATATGTCCCAATAGAAAGCGAAAATCAAGAAGCGATCACACCAAATCATATTTTGCTTGGCAACTCCAGTGGCTTAAAACCCCTTGCATCGTACGACGACGAAGGTCTTGTACTTAAAGAAAGTTGGTTGCGTTCACAACAATATGCACAAATCTTTTGGAAGAGATGGGTGACAGAGTACCTGCCTACTTTGACGTGTAGGACAAAGTGGTTTCAAAAGGCCAAACCCATATCTGTGGGAGATTTAGTGATAGTGGTTGATCCAAATAACCCGAGAAACGTGTGGCCAAAAGGAAAGGTCATCGAAGTTGCCAAATCCGAAGATGGACAAGTACGAAAGGCAAAAGTTTTGACAGTTTGTGGCGTTTTAGAAAGACCTGCTGCAAAATTAGCGGTTTTAGACGTGGCTGAAAGAAAGTAGAGTAAGTCTTCGAAATCTCGCCATACTGTGGGGGAGTGTTACCGCCACTCATAAATCGCTAATATGACATTACTGTTACCGCCACTCATAAATCGCTAATATGACATTACTGTTATCGATATGTAGAGAGATGAGCATGGCAAAATGTTCAATTATTCCTTTTAATTTTCCACGCGGTATAATTATGAGGCCATATTTAATCGAGACCACATACATAGGTATATAAAACACCTACATAGATTTAAGATATTCATTCGTTCAGGTCATAAGGATTACGAAGCTTCGCTTGGAGTAGCCATACATAAAAGTTAGTATATCAGCAGTTTAGTATGTAAGTTTGTATAATGAATTTATTTATAATTTTAGGAATTTTAACATATTAAAGCGTAAGAATAAAGAATTAAAGTTTTCTAAAATTCTTACACTTGTGTTTAAAATCCACATTGGCTATCTTGAGCTTGGGCCGCTTTACCCGCAACAAGTGTGTTTTTTTGAAAATAGGCGTCATTTTTCCAAATTTCGACTTTAGAAATTTTAAAAAGGACTTTGCTCCTTTTTCCGAAAATGGTAGAAAATTTGCGAAAAAAAATTATTAGGGAACACTATTCCGGCCATCCCTATGAATGTCCAATATTCAAAAGTCGCAATAGTGTGTTTTTTTGAAAATAGGCTACATTTTTCCAAATTTCGACTTTTGAAATGTTAAAAAGGACTTTGCTCCTTTTTTCGAAAATGGTACGAGATGGGCGAAAAAACATTATTGGGGAACATTCTTCCGGCCATTTCTATGAATGTCCAATATTCAAAAGTCGCAACAGTGTTTTTTTTTTTGAAAATAGGCGACATTTTTCCAAATTTCGACTTTTGAAATTTTAAAAAGGATTTTGCTCCTTTTTCCGAAAATGGTAGGAGATGGGCGAAAAAACATTATTGGGGAACACTCTTCCGGCCATTTCTATGAATGTCCAATATTCAAAAGTCGCAAAAGTGCATTTTTTTGAAAATAGGCGACATTTTTCCAAATTTCGACTTTTGAAATGTTAAAAAGGACTTTGCTCCTTTTTCCGAAAAAACAAATTATTTGGCCGAAAAAAATTATTGGAGAACACTCCTCAGGCCATTTCTATGAATGTCCAATATTCAAAAGTCGCAACAGTGTGTTTTTTTGAAAATAGGCGACATTTTTCCAAATTTCGACTTTTGAAATTTTAAAAAGGACTTTGCTCCGTTTTCCGAAAACGGTAGAAAATTTGCGAAAAAAAATTATTTGGGAACACTATTCCGGCCATCCCTATGAATGTCCAATATTCAAAAGTGTGTTTTTTTTTGACTATAGGAAACATTTTTCCAAATTTGGACTTTTGAAATTTTAAAAAAGACTTTGCTCCTATTTCCGAAAAAGGTAGAAGATGGGAAAAAAAAATTATTGGAGAACACTCCTCAGGCCATTTCTATGAATGTCCAATATTCAAAAGTCGCAACAGTGTGTTTTTTTGAAAATAGGCGTCATTTTTCAAATTTCGACTTTAGAAATTTTAAAAAGGACTTTGCTCCTTTTTTCGAAAATGGTAGAAAATTTGCGAAAAAAATTATTGGGGAACACTATTCCGGCCATTTCTATAAATGTCCAATATTCAAAAGTCGCAAAAGTATGTTTTTTTGAAAATAGGCGACATTTTTCCAAATTTCGACTTTTGAAATTTTAAAAAGGACTTTGCTCCTTTTTTCGAAAATGGTAGAAAATTTGCGAAAAAACATTATTGGGGAACACTCTTCCGGCCATCCCTATGAATGTCCAATATTCAAAAGTCGCAACAATGTGTTTTTTTGAAAATAGGCGACATTTTTCCAAATTTCGACTTTTGAAATTTTAAAAAAGACTTTGCTCCTTTTTCCGAAAATGGTAGGTGATGGGCGAAAACAAATTATTGAGGAACACTATTCCGGCCATCCCTATTAATGTCCAATATTCAAAAGTCGCAACAGTGTGTTTTTTTGAAAATAGGCTACATTTTTCCAAATTTCGACTTTTGAAATGTTAAAAAGGACTTTGCTCCTTTTTTCGAAAATGGTACGAGATGGGCGAAAAAACATTATTGGGGAACACTCTTCCGGCCATTTCTATGAATGTCCAATATTCAAAAATCGCAAAAGTATGTTTTTTTAAAAATAGGCCACATTTTTCTAAATTTCGAATTTTAAAATTTTAAAAAAGACTGCACCTTTTTTCGAAAATGGTGGTAATAGGCGAAAAAAATTATTGGAAAACACTTCTCTGGCCATTTCTATGAATGTCCAATATTCAAAAGTCGCAACAGTGTGTTTTTTTGAAAATAGGCGTCATTTTTCCAAATTTCGACTTTAGATATTTTAAAAAGGACTTTGCTCTTTTTTTCGAAAATGGTAGAAAATTTGCGAAAAAAATTATTGGGGAGCACTATTCCGGCCATTTCTATGAATGTCCAATATTCAAAAGTCGCAAAAGTGTGTTTTTTTGAAAATAGGCGACATTTTTCCAAATTTCGACTTTTGAAATTTTAAAAAAGACTTTGCTCCTTTTTCCGAAAATGGTAGGTGATGGGCGAAAACAAATTATTGGGGAACACTATTCCGGCTATCCCTATTAATGTCCAATATTCAAAAGTCGCTACAGTGTGTTTTTTTGAAAATAGACTACATTTTTCCAAATTTCGACTTTTGAAATGTTAAAAAGGACTTTGCTCCTTTTTCCGAAAATGGCAGGAGATAGGCGAAAATAAATTGTTGGGGAACACTCTTCCGGCCATTTCTATGAATGTCAAATATTCAAAAATCGCAAGAGTATGTTTTTTTAAAAATAGGCCACATTTTTCTAAATTTCGAATTTTAAAATTTTAAAAAAGACTGCACCTTTTTCCGAAAATGGTGGTAATAGGCGAAAAAA